>PVKA01048011.1:0-14011 GCA_004027165.1 Ctenomys sociabilis
ATGGGTGTTCCACTGCAGTCAGAGAAGGTGTATTTGGAGAAGTCTTTAAGGAATCTTTACATACTTGAAGCCAGTCTAAAGATTGTAGGTACTTGAATTCAGCAAAATAACCCAGCATAGTCTAATGGTTCATGATAGTAATTGGTTGTCATTAGAACTGGTAATTGAAGCCTCCAAATTTAAAGGCTCAGTGCTAAAATGATTATGTGAAATGAATACACACTTCTCAGAGGAAGAAATACAGATAGTAAATAAATATTAAAAATATTTAACATCATTTTTCATTTAAAAGATACAAAATAAAACAACACTGAGATTCTTTCTATCTCACCTCAGAAAGAATGACTATCAAGAGGTCAGCCAGTCACAAATGTTGGGGGAGCTGTGGAGCAAAGGGCATCCTCCTCCTCTGCTGGTGCAACCTCTGTGGAGATCAATGTGGAGATTCCTTAAAATCCTGGGCGCAGAGGCCCCATTCAACTTAGATATCTTCCGAGAATCATAGCACAGTGATACATGTGCACCCGTGTTTATAGCAGCATAATTTGTAATAGCTACATCACAGAAACAACCCAAGCGTCCATCAATTGAAGAATGGATAGGAAAGATGTGGTATTTTCATACAAAGGAGTACTACTCAGTCCTAAAAGAAAAATTTGAGGCTGTTACAGGTAAATGGTTCCAACTTGAGACCTTAGTCATAAGTGAGATAAATCAGACTCACATGCGTAAACATCACATTGTTTCCCTAGTGTAAGAAGCTGGAAGAGTAAATGAGGTCTAAAATGTACAGTAGATATTGAGAAATGGGGAGAAACTGTTCAAATGGAAAGAAAAACTGGGAAGAAATAAACGAGGGAAGGGAAAAGAAAACACACACACACACACACACACACACACACACAGCTATACTAGTTTCTTCATTTCATTGAGAAGAAGGCTTTGTGCTTATATTGTTCAATCAATTTTTCATGCCCATATCTTGTAATCTGAGCAACTACTTTAATGATAGCAATAAGCAATGTGCTATTCATTGTTACTTGCCTAAGATCTTGTTCTTCGTATTCTGTATCATTGTTTCTATTGTTTTATCTTTAAAATTTTAAAATTTTTAAAAGATGTTAAAAAATTACATGAATTGAGTACATGGAAAATGTTTTAAAACAAATAGCTTTTTCATTTCTTAAAGATACAAAGTATAGTGTACCTTGATTAAAGAAAAAGTTTTAAAATTATATGCAAAAAGAGAAAAGGTACATGGTATATGTTTTCAACTGGCAAATGGGGATTTGATTTATAGCTATTTTGTAATTATTTTTTAAAATTGGTATATAATGATTCCATATTATATACAGTCTTCATAATCTTTATGGAATGCATGCATGATATATCAATGAACAGACAGAACATAATATAATGAATATTTTTTAAATTATCTTCCTCTGTGATATTATTATTGCATGCTACTAATATAAATAAAAATTGTGTACAACTACTTTCTAAAAACTTATTAATTTCCTCTGCAGAGTGTTAGAAAATGAAATTTGATGTGGGTTTAATATAATTTCTTGACAGGCACTGCTAATCATAATGAAACTGTGCCTCTAGCCAGCCGTGGTAAGTCAGTGGGAGCTGCCGTGACTCAAGGAACCGCAGCAGTCGCTGCGCTTCTCTGCGGGTGCCTAGATCTGCTCCTTGGCTTGACATGAACCACAGCTCAGTGTGGCTTTCGAGTTGGGTGCTTCTCTGTGCACATAAGAGATTTTGTTGCTTTGCTTTTAAATCTAGTGCTTTTATACAGATTTTGAGGGAAAGGGCTAGCTCCTGCCTTCTTCATAAAGTGTGGAAAGAACTTGCTTTTCTTGTTGACCCTGGCTTCTCCCCTCTTCAATAATTGAGCAAGCTATAATTTTAAATCTGTGGGAAAATTGGACACTTGCTTGATAATTGGTAATATTTGCATGTTTCAATTAGTCTCATTGTGCTTCAATTATGTTAATTAAACTCTTGCCCCACAGAGTGGGCATTCACTCAGTTTTTGTCCATGCATCCCTGCAAATGTGCATCTGGAAGCTTCTTCCCAATGGTTCTGTGAACAGTTGGGGTAGACTCCATGCTTCATTACTTTTATGCAACTGGAACAGTGCTAGCATATGGCAGGTGGTTAATACAGCTTTGCTGCTGAGGAGATGGCTCAGTGGAATAAGCGCTTCCCTGGCAAGCTCAAGGGCCTGAGTTCAATCCCCTGTTCCTCAAAAAAAAAAAAAAAAAATTGTTGAATACAGCTTTGCTGAATTGAGTCAAACAGGTAGGTGCATAGTTTGGAAAATCCACAGTGGTAACTCCAGTGGCTTTTACATTTGTCCTCCATGTGCAACAACTGATTATACTTGCTGGCCCACACAATGTCTTTCAAATATTTCCAATACCATTTATGCTGATGTATTAATAACACAAATGGAACAATAATGTGCACGCAATACGAGAGGTGTGAGGGGCGAGAGAAACGAAGAAAGCGGCTTGCATATCAATTCGTTGTCAGGCGCAGTGTTAGGGCTTTTCACATTACACTATCACCAAAGTAGGTTTTTCCTTGCCCTAGAAGGTTTTGCTTTTTAAGGCAAAGTAATTGTAGCAAAAGAAGAGTTAGAGCATGTTGTTGGAAATTCCTGAGGAAACCAGATGTTGAAGGGAATTGATAAACATTCAAATGGAAAGAGAAACTGGGAGGGAGGAAGAAAAAAAAAGAAGAAAGATGAAGTCCTTCTTTGAGGACTTATCACTGAATCAGTATCTGTTTGGGGAAATGGTTTGTAGTTGATCGACTAAAGGAAAGCCATACTGAACTACTACATGTTTATTATTTCTTCCTCAAGAGTCAGTTGCTGATTATCAAGACAAAGCAGTTGTTTCTGAAACAGGGCTGTGTGTGTGTGTGTGTGTGTGTGTGTTCGTGTCTGGTAGTAGTAGTAGTTTTCATCATTATCATCATCATTGTTGTCATCATTGTCATCCTAGTAGTAGTAGAGATGGAGTCAACTTGCCCCCAAGAGTGTTTGTGTTGTAAAAAATGATGAGTAGGTGGCACTGTAGTGATTACAAATAGTAACTAATTGTCTTTAATCCCTGAAAGTAAAAGTGACTAAAATACTGTACTCATGTAACAAATGTGGTCATGTGACCTTTTTTTTTTATTTTATTGAAGTACAAATGTCAATCAGACAGTTTCAAGACACCTTAACCATACAGATTCAATAAATTAATACATTGCAAACTGTTTTCATAACGTTTTGGTATTGTATAAGGTGCATACATGATATTATATTTACAGATATTATTTTAGCAGATATCTCTAAGTGAATTAGAGTGTACCTGCTTACTTATCTTATTTTTTTATACCTGAATTATATCAAAAATTCAATAATTATTTTCCTAGTGGATGACCGTAGTATTAGAAGCCGACATAATATCCTGTCCAACCACCATTAGTGCAGATCTTGCCTCTCATAGAATTATGTAGAAATTTTCTCTCAAGCTCTCACAGAGAGCAAACTGGTCAAGCATTGGCTGTGACTCATCCACATGGATGACACAGACAAAGGATCTACAGAATAATGTACAGGACTACAAGACAAAGCCTGAGAGGACTTCACTGACCACATAGGAAACATAAAGTTCATGTGTTGGTATATAAGTCTTGATCTATCTAGGTCTTAACCATCCAGCAGAAAAGTATAAAAATGAAGTATACATCATGAGGCCATAATATTAAGCTGAGCTGTAAATGGCTATGGTCGACAATTTCTTTGAATAACTCACTATTGTTGTAGAATGCTGGACTGTGTTGGATGGTGGTGTCGAGTTTAGACACCTAAGATAGTTGAATGTCAATGGAGTGCCCGCCTTTGACAGGTGTAGACAAAGGAAGGGGTGTAGAAAGAAAAAATCATGATATATGTGTATAGACAGTACAGTTGGGATAGATAACGCTATGCTTCTACATGTGACCTTCTGGTAGTCACACTGTTATTTGGTTAGTTTTCCCTAGTGTTTGCCCCTCCAGGTTTCTCTTAAAGTTCAGTTAAAAGCAGTTTATCTTCAGTGTCCAGGTGTTGAAAGATTTGTTTGCAAAAAGGAAAGAATTCTAACTCAAAAACGTATTGATTGTGGGCTGGCCAGATAGCTCAGCAGATTAAAGCACCTGCTTAGGCGGACACACAGACCAGGGTTCGATCCCCAGCATGCTGTGCCAGCCCTGTCCCCAGGGCACGCTGAGATGACAAATGAGACTGCGTGTGGTGGAGTGCATCTGTAATCCCAGTGTTTGGGAGGCTGAAAACAGGAGGATCTGTGTAGTGAGAACCTGTAGACCCTGCACTAAAATAAATTTTTAAAAAATCTTATTGATTATGGATACCAGAGTAGAGTTAGAGATTAGAAAAATTGGGGAAGCATAACATTGTCAAATAGCTTGGTCCTTCCACCTTCTAATGAGGTAAGTGTATTTTATTTCTTAATAAATTATACAAGAGGGCATGTTAGAGGGTCTATTTCCTGAATGTGAATGGTTAGCATTTAGAGTTCCAACCATTAGCAGCACCATTAAAGGTCTGTCACAACGGTCTAGTGGCCTAGAAATGTCTCTGCCATATTTCGTGGGAACACTTTAAGAAGAATCAGAGCTATGGACCACACAGTCATCAACTATAACATCATGCCTTTATCTTGCTGTGTAGAGCTTCCTACCTTCTGAAGGACAGCTGTTGGTCTGTATTAGATAACTTTGAGTGTTATGTATACAGATTCTTTGTTCGCTTCTCTTTCAGCATCCTTTTTAGTTTTGCTGAATATTTGTGGTGGACATCCATCTCCACTGGGGCAGTGGTTTGTTGGGGTTCTTTCTGGAAGTCCATCAGGGATGTCAACCCTATTTTAGCTTATTTCCATTAAAATTCAGCAGTTGTGTCTTTTTAACTATGAAAGCAGAAATCATGCTCCTGGACCAGTAGTACCATGCCATGACTAAATGACCTTGCCTAGTGCCAGACCTCTGGTAAGTATGAGCCCTATTTGAATCACAACCACCATCCTGGCTCCCCACCTCATGGCTAGGGCGGGCCCATGCCATCTCTGCTCCCCATTTAGTGGCCAAACCAGAAAACCTCTCCTCAGTTCTCTTAAGTGACAGCTGTGATTTTTTATTTTTTGGCGAAGTACGTTTTATATTTTGAGTTTTGTTAGTATCCATTTTTATTAAGTACAATTTCACCTTTTTAAAATATGGACTGTTATTTTTTCAGTGCTGTTCTTATTTTTCTTATTTTTGAGTTAAGGTCTAATTTGAGAAACTTTACCAAAAATTCTACAGCTATCCACTAGGTTGTCATAATTTTAAATATAAAGTTGGTTGTGAAGTTATATACTCATTGCACCTTTGTACCTTTAATACTATTCCTCCTTATATACTTATTAGTATATATTTATTGTACATATTAATTATATTCATCATGAGAAATTGGTACATCATAAATAAAGCATCTCAATCCCTTTTCCCCCTTGCCTTCCCCCTTTCCTTGTTTTTTTTTTTCCAGCATTAGATTCATTTATTTTTTGTCTTCATCAGTTTAATTTTTGTAAATGCAGGTTAACAGCCAGACCAACCAGCCAGACCAACCAGCCAAAAACATACAAAAAGATGTGACAATTATATTAAATCAAGTACACTTTTAGATGCTTTCTCATTTCCCCCACACACCCACAATAGTCAATCACAAACTCCAGAAACCACCCCATGAACACATGAGGCTTTGGGGGAGACACCCATACACAAACTATAACATTCTGCCCCTGGACTCACAAAGATCCATGCACATCATTTTATACAAAAATCATTTTAGTCCATCTCTAAGGGCTGCCAAAGTCCTAACAGTTTCAGCATTGCTGAAAAGTCCAAGTCCCAAGTCTCCTCCAAAATCAAAAGCAAACTCTTTGCTATGGGCCTCTGTACAAATGAAAAGTTAAATTCTTCCAGTGATTGTAGCTCCCATGGCTTCTCTCTTTAGGTCAGCTTTGCCCCCTTCCTTGCAGTTTCCTTTAGATGATCCACATTCCTGGCTTTTCCAAGCTTCTGGGTTTCCACTGCAAGTTAAGCTTCTCACTCTGCTTCCCACACTGCCCTCTCAGGGGCACACTGCCTGGCCTCCCAGGCCTTCTGAAATCTAGATGAAAGCCTTCTTAACCTCAGAACTCCTGAAGTCTACAAGTGCCTAAAACCAGTGCCACATGGATGATGCCAAGGTCTCCTGCCAGCTGGAGCAGCAGCCAGATTTTCTTCTCACTTGGCTGTAGGGGTCGAGCGTCTGAATCGCTGAATGCTCTGACCCTGATTCCAAGGAATAAATTCTTTATAGTGGTGCCATTCTGGAACCTGGTGAGGCCACAGCCATCATTCTAGAACATGGGGCTTTGTGGCTTGCCCCTCATAGCAGAGTCCCTTGCTTTTCTGCCGCTGCAGAGAGTGGAAACTTGCCACTTCCTGTGATGCCCTTAGGCCATGCTTCCCATTCTCTCATTTCTCTCTGCATGGAGATCCTCTCAGCTCTGTCTTTGTATTCCACAGCGTATTGGAGCTCCCTTTATGGCCAAACTCACAACATTTCAAATAATCCTGCTGGGCTCTCTGCTTTTGGTTCTCAACATATATCTGACTAAAAGCCCCTGACAGTAGCCATTCAGCTGCTTCAACATTTGACTGCCTTGAAATTTCATTTCCTAGATTAAGCAGTCTGTGATGCTTAATCTCAGTCTCAGGTAAAATCTCTGGACATGAGCAAATGTGTAGACAAACTTCCTACCAAACTAAAATACACATTGTCTAGAGTCCAACAACCAATTCAGTTCTTCCTCCCAGCAAAATCCTACCGAGCCTCGTCTTGAAAAGCAGTTTCTATAAGCCTTCTGGTTTTCTTTTCTTTCTTTCTTTTCCTTTCTTTTTGGTGGAACCGGGGATTGAACTCAGGCCCTTGCACTTGCCGGGGAAGCACTTTTCCACTGGGCCATCTCCCCAGCCCCTCCTTCTTGTTTTCTGAGCTCTAGCCAGAATCTCCTGTATGGAACAGCCAAAGTTGTTCTAGCACTTCTCTTTCAGGTGGCACCTCTGAACTTTTCCTATTTCTTCCCAAAAGCCATTCCCAAACTCTCTCAAACAATGTGATCAGGTAGTCACAGCAATGACCTCACTTGTCTGGTACGAAATTCTGTCTCAGTTACTCTTCTCTCATTGCTAGGACAACACCCAAACAATACCCAACACCCAAAATGAAGGAAGGAAAGGTTTATTTAGCTCACAGTTACTGGAGGTTTCAGTCCATACTCAGCTGGCTCCAAGGCAGTGCGGCATGTGGCATAGAACTGTTCATGGCAACAGCGAAGAGCAGAGGGCAGAGAGGGCGATAGCGGCTCAGGCAGCCAGCTAGTCTCTCTGTCCTACTTACATTGTAACGCAGATTACCTGCCCTGGAGCAGTGTGGCACCCATACCCACAATAGTCAATCACAAACTTCAGAAGCCACCCCATGGTTACATGAGGCTCTGGGGAGACACCTGTTCACAAACTGTAGCATATGTGCATGTCTTTAATAGTTGTATGTATTTTGACTTCTAGTAAGTTAGTGTTTCTGTTTTAATATATAGATATTTGATCCATTTTTATTTTAGTTTAGTGCATGGTAAGTTATATGCGTTTAGGTTCAATCTTCAGCATGTGGAAGCCAGTTTCCCCATTTGTTAAAGGGGCTATCTTTCCTCCAGAGAAGGTGTTTGCCCCCTTTGTGAAAGATAAGGTAGCTGAGCATGCCTGGAGTTATTCACCCAGCTCCTGTTCTGTTCCACCGACTCACAAACCTGTTTGTTAGGTTTGCTTCATTTTGTTTTTTGTGAGACAGGACCTCTCTAGTAGTGTAGGATGGCCTCAAACTTGCTTATGTAGCCCAGACTGGCCTCAGACTCACAGGTGTTCCTCCTGCCTCAGCCTCCCAGGTACTGGTTTACAGGCGTATGCCACCACATCTAGATAGTCTGTTTTGTTTTTGCCAGTACTATACTTTTTTAATCACTGTAGCTTTGTAGTATAACTTAAAATCCAAGATTGTGAGGCCCCTTTTCTGGGCCTTATGGCCCATAATTGTTTTTGTTATTTTAAGTCTCTTTTGAGTTCATCTGAATTTTAGGATTGTTTTCTGTAGTTCTATGAGGTTGCTATATATTTTCACTGGGGTTATGTTAAATCTGCATACTAGTTTTCAAAGCATAGCCGTTTTCACTGCTTATCCACAAACAGAGAATATCTTTCCATTTTCTGATATCTTCTTTGATCTTTTCATAGTACTGTAGTTTTCTTTGTTGAGATCTTTCTCTTTCTTGGTTGATTTCTAAATATCTCATTTTTGTTGATGCTATTGTGAAAGGTATTTTTTTTCCAATCTCTCTCTCTCTCTCTCTCAGTTCATTATTGGTATATGGGAACACTCTTGATAGAGTGCTGACTTTGTATCATAGTATGATCTGAATTTTGATATTCATTTAAAAGTCTTTTAGTGAAAATTTTGGGGTCTTCTATGTAGAGGATCATGTCATCCTCAAATAATTATAATTTAACTTATTTGTTTCCTTCTCTTTTATTTCTCTCTCTCTCTCTTTCTTTGTATTTTAGTGAAGATCTAGTAGTGAGACCTTGAACACGCTGTGTTCAAGGTCTCACTACTAGATCAGACTCATAGTCATCTGCTTGTTTGCAGCCCCCCAAGAGCTGGAATTATAGGTGTGTGCACCATCAAGCCCAGTCTCAATTACCTTCTCAGTGTCCCCTGGGGATGGGGCCGGCACAGCAGGCCTGGGGATCAAAGCTCCAGCCTCTGCATCTGCTTGCAGGCACTTTAATCCACTGAGCTATTTGGCTGGCCTTTGTTTCTCTTGCTTAATTGTTCTGGAGAATTTTCTGAGAACTCTATAGAAGAAGAATCATGATAGAAGACCCTCTGGGCTTATTTCTGATTTTATAGGGAAAGATTTCAACCTTTCTCCATTTAGTATGTTGTTGGCTATTGGTTTGTCATAGATGGCTTTTATCAGATTGAGACCATCTATTCCAATTTTCTTCTGGGTTTTTTATCACTGGTAAGTGTTGCATTTTGTGAAATGCTTCTTGTGTACCTATTGTGATGGTCATGTAATTTTTGTTCTTGTTTTTATTTCTGTGGTATGATTTCATTTGTTGATTTGTGGATGTTTAACCATCTCTTTATCCTTGGAATAAATCCTACTTGGTCAAGTTGTATAATGTTTTTCATGATGTACTGCATTCTGTTTGCCAGTATCTCACTGAGGATTCAAGGATTTATATTGAGGATTAAGAATTTATTTTTCTGTTTCCTTTGTTAGGTCCTTCTTCTCTCAATTTGGAATCAGGGTAGTGCTTGCTTCCAGGAACAACTTTGAACTTTGGCATTACTGTTCCCTTTTCTTTTTCATTAAAGCTTTTGAGGAGATGGAATTAGAGCTTCCTTAGAGTTCTTGTAGAATTTGGCAGTGAGTCTGTTGGGACCTGGAATTTTCTTAGTTGGCCGGTTCTTAAAATTACTTTTTCAATTTCATTATCTGATATTAAATTACTCAGGATTTGTAGGTCTTCTTAGTTTCCCTTTGGTAGTTCATATGTATCTAGGAATCTCCCCATTTCTTTTGAATTTTCTGTTTTATTAGAATATAAATAATATCTCAAATAATATTACCAATAATATTCTGGGTTGTTGTAGAATCCATTGTAAATTCACCATTTTCATTTCTAATCTGATGCATTTGAGTCTTTTTCCTTCCTATTTTTGTAAGATTGGCTAAGAGTTTGTCTGTTTTGGGTACATTGATTCTTTGTACTTTTGTTTTTAGTCTCCATTTCGTTAATTTCTTCCCTGATTGTCCTTCCCTTTCAGTAGCTCTGGCTATGGACTGTTCTTGTTTTTATAGGACCTTGAGGCACCTCATTAGTTTATTTGTTTTAGCTCACTGTTTTACTGAGGTGGGAATTCACTACTTCTTAGAGTTTCTTTCTTTGTATACTATAGATTCTAGTATGTAGTGTTGGCATTATCGTTTGATCACAGGAGCTATCAAATTTCTTCTCTGACTCACTGATTATTCAAGAGGGAATTGTTTAATTTTCATGTTTCTGATTCATTTTCTTTATTATATTTTGCTTTTATTTTATACTGGGAATCTAATTCAGGACTTTGCACTTGCCAGGCAGGCACTGTGCCCCTGAACTGTATCATTAGCTCATATGATTCGATAATATGCATGGGATAATTTCATTTTTTTGCATCTACTTAAGCATTTTTTATTTGCTAGTATGTGGCCTATTTTGGAGGAAGTCCAATGTGCAGTTGAGAAACCTATTTTGCTGTTGGGTGGAATACTCTATAAGATATGTGTTAGAGTCACTTATATGAAGATTTGGTTCAACTTTTTTTCTTGCTGGTATTTCGCCTGGTTGTTCTGTCCATTTGTGACAAGGAGTACTGGGGCCCCCATTACAGTTTCATTGGTGTTTACCTGATTTTTTATTTCCATTAGTATTTGTTTTATAAAATTAGATACATTTTTGTATCCAGTTGTTTGTTCCCTTATTGAAGATGTCGTGATCTTTGTATCTTCTGATTAATCTTGGCTGGAAACCTACTTTGTCCGGAGTTATAAAAGCTACTTCTGCTTTTTTGCTGGGTTCCTGTTGTATGGAATATTGTTTCTCTCCTTTGATTTTTAACCTGTGAGTTTCTTTTTTGAACTAAGTTTATTTCTTGTACATTGCACATACTTGGGTTTTTCTGCTTGATCCAATCTGCCAATATGTGTACTAGATCAGGGGCATTGAGACCATGAACATTGAGAGTTGTTGCTGAGGGTACTAACTTATTCCTGTCATTGCAGCAATTTTCTGTTGCTGGTCTCATCTTTCCTCTTTCGCTTAGTTGTTCATTTTGCTAAGGGTATTCATTCTTTTAAACTTGTTGGTTTTGTTGTTTCTAGGATTCCTTTGAGTTTATTTTAATGCTAGTTTGGTGGTCATGAATTTTCATCCTCCTTGTCATGAAAATACTTCATTTCTCCATCAAGTTTGAAGGACAGCTTTGTAAGATACATAAGTTGGGGTGGGAAGTTATATTCTTTTAGGTTTGAAGCACTTCGTTTTACACCACCCTGGCCTCTCTGGTTTGTGCAGAGGAGACTGCTGTGAGTCTAAAGGGTTTGCCTTCACATGCCACCTGCTGCTTTTCTCCAGCAACTGTTAAAGAGTTTGACCCTGTGATGGACTTCTGGAACTGTGGAGTATAATGTAGCACAGAGAGCTTCATTTTTCCTTCATGGTTATTTGGGATTCTAAATTCCTTCCTTGTTTGT
Source organism: Ctenomys sociabilis (assembly GCA_004027165.1). Lineage (NCBI taxonomy): Eukaryota > Metazoa > Chordata > Mammalia > Rodentia > Ctenomyidae > Ctenomys > Ctenomys sociabilis. Next base: position 11,452 of record PVKA01048011.1, read on the forward strand.
TTGTGTATTTCATTTCCTGTTTGGGGAAGTTTTTTTTATTATTTGTATGAACAAATTTTTTATTCTATTTGTGTTTTCAGATTTTTCACTTATTCCAGTTACTTTTAGACTGTGTATCTTCCAGCAGCTGTTGGGTCTGTTTGCTATGTTTTCTTGTTTTTAAAGAGTCATTGTCTTCCAGCTCTGAAATTCTGTCCTTACATGGGTATTTCTGTTGCCCATCTTTGCTACATAATATTGTGTTTTTTTTAAATGCATTTAGGGCAGGGTCTACAGGGTCTCACTACACAGATCAGACTAGTAGTGATTCTCCTGTCTTCAGCCTTCCAAGTGCTGGGATTATAAGTGTGTATTACCATGCCCAATTCAATTGCCATCTCAGTACATCCCAGGACCAGGCTGGCATGGCACACCGGGGATCGAACCCCGGTTCCTGCATCTGTCTAAGCAGCACTTTAGTCTGCTGAGCCACCTAACCTTGTTACATAATTTTTAATCTCCTGGATTTCTGATTGAATTCTTTTCCTGGATTTTAATTCTTTGTTATACTGGTCCTTCATATTTTGTATCATTTTATTTAGCTCATATAGCTTTTTATTACTGTCTACTTAAATCTTATTTTTATCGTCTTTTGCTTTATTTTATGTGTTCACAGTGAATATTTGTTGGATCCATTTTGTAACCTCTTTTTTTTTTGTTTTTGTTTTTTATTTTATTTTATTGAACTACAAATGTCAATCAGACAGTTTCAAGACACCTTAACAATACAGATTCAACAAATTAATACATTGCAAACTGTTTTCATAATGTTTTGGTATTATACAAGGTGCATACATGATATTATATTTACAGATATTATTTTAGCAGATATCTCTTATCAGTGAATTAAGAGTGTAGCTGCTTACTTATTTTTTTATACCTGAATTATATCAAAAATTCAATAATTATTTTCCTAGTGTATGACCATAGTACTAGAAGCCAACATAATATCCTGTCCAACCACCATTAGTGCAGATCTTGCCTCTCATAGAATTATGTATAAGCATAGCGTTATCTATCCCAACTGTACTGTCTATACACACACATCATGATTTTTTCTTTCTACCCCCCTTTCTTTGTCTACACCTGTCAAAGGTGGGCACTCCATTGTCATTCAACTAACTTAGGTGCTTGAACTTGACACCACAATCCAACACAGTCCATCATTCTACAATGATAGTGAGTTACTCAAAGAAGTTGTCGACCATAGCCATTATAGCTCAGCTTAATATTATGGCCCCACGATGTATACTTCATTTTTATACGTTTCTGCTGGATGGTTAAGACCTAGATAGATCAAGACTTATATACCAACACATGAACTTTATATTTCCTATGTGGTCAGTGAAGTCCTCTCAGGCTTTATCTTGCAGTCCTGTACATTATTCTGTAGTTCCTTTGTCTGTGTTATCCATGTGGATGAGTCACGGACAATGCTTGACAAGTTGCTCTCTGTGAGAGCTTGAGAGAAAGTTTTCTCTTCATGTAACTCTCCTCAGGCACACTGTAGAACTTCAGTCTCTTTCCTCTGTGGCTCCATAATCTCCCTGTTCAGAAAATTTGGAGCTCACCTGAGTTACATGATGCTGCAGTAGAGGTTCTCCTATGTCCCGAGTCTTCGCTGACCTTGAAAGGCTAGATCCAAAATGTTGGCAAGCCTTGTGGCTCTTCTATTTCTCCAACTCTGACTTGGGGTCTTAGGTTGTTAACCATCCAGAAGAAAAGCTGATTAGTATCCTGCAGCATATGCCATTGACTTTGCCTTATCTGACTCAATTGATTTTACTTGTTGTACGTTACCTTTTGTATTTCTGCTTTTTGCTTGTTATACTAGGGAGACTATACAATATTTACACATGTGTGTCTGGTTTATTTCACTTATGAGTATATGTTTAAGTGGCATCCACTTCAGTATAAATGCTTCAAATTTATCATTCTTTTTTTTCCATTTATTTTTATTTTCTTAAAATACAAATGTCAATCAGACAGTTTCAAGACACCTTAACCATACAGAGTCAATGAATTAATACATTGCAAACTGTTTTCATAACGTTTTGGTATTGTACAAGGTGCATACATGAAATTATATTTACAGGTTTTTTATAGCTGAATTATATCAAAGATTCAATAATTATTTACCTAGTGGATGACCATAGCACTAAAAGCCGATATAATATCCTGTCCAACCACCAATACTGCAGATCTTGCCTCTCATAGAATTATGTAGAAGCACAGCGTTATCTATCCCAAGTGTACTGTCTATACACATACATCCTGATTTTTTCTTTCTACAACCCTTCCTTTATCTACACCTGTCAAAAATGGGCACTCCATTGACATTCAACTACCTTAGGTTCTTGAACTTGACACCACAATCCAACACAGTCCAGCATTCTGCAACCATAGGGAGTTATTCAAAGAAATTGTCGACCATATCCATTTACAGCTCAGCTTAATATTATGGGCTCACGATGTATACTTCATTTTTATACATTTATGCTTTTCTGCTGGATGGTTAAGA
>PVKA01048012.1:0-14015 GCA_004027165.1 Ctenomys sociabilis
TTTGTGTAGAATATGTTAGTCTGGGTTGCAAGTTGTTTTTTTTTTAGGGCTTAAATCTTCTACTCCAAGTTCTCCTGACCTGTAAAGTTTGTGTTAAACATCTGCCATGATCCTAATGGTTTTACCTTTGTAAATGATTTTTTGTTCTTCTCAGATAGGTTTTGTGATTATGTCTTTGTGCAGAATTTTGACAACAGTGGGTTGTGGGAAGCTCCTTTCTATCATAGTAGTTATGTGTTGTTCTCTAGGCCTCATTTGTGGCTTTGGCATTCCTTCCCCATACTTAAAAATTTTTTTCTGCTATGATTTCTGTAAACAGACTTTTCTGTTCTTTAATTTATTTCTAACTCCAAATAGCTTTAGGTTAGTCTTCTTAGTGTCATCTAGTAGCTGTTTTTTTTCTAAAGAATTAAATCATTTATTGATTACACGTGGTAATGAATGATACACAGCTTCAATCCCATCTATCATTGTAGCTGGTTTAAGTATTCAATTTAGATATACAGGATGTGCCAACAATCATTTTTATAACCAAGTAGCTGACTGTTTGCTTGGGTGATCTTGTCAATGTTAAAATTCAAAGGTCACAACAGTAACTATCAGTTCAATTACACCAAGGTTTCTGAAGACAACGACTTCTTTAACCACACAATTGTAAAGAAATTTCAAATGGAACCTGCCATCACCCTGAAGGAATTCTAACTCCACACTGTTGGGGATGTTAACCAAGATGGCTTCAGAGTAGACTAACTTTACATAGCACATTTTAAAAAGACACATTTATTCATTGTCATAATCAGACTATTACATTTAGCAATCAACCACATGGGTGCAAAAAAGGTCTACAGGCCAACCCTTTGTTGGAATGCTTTACACTTTCCACAGGACAGAAGCTAAAATGACCTGTTGTACAATGAGTCACAAATACAATCCTAGATTTTTTTGCTCATACACATAAGTATTGTCTAAAACATGTCTTCTTTGTAGCAGCTAGGCCCTGCCACCACTGTGCTTGGCTGAGTTCACAAATTTGTTGTAACCTGTAGCTTCCCTGTCACTTCTCTGCCTCTCCTCTCCTGCTAAGATTTGTTTCCTGGAAGTGTTTAAAGCCTTCTGCCACTGCCATAGCTACTGCTGCTGCTGGAGCCACCATAGCCACCTTGATTTCATCGTTTGGTGGCTCCACCACCATAGGGCCCAGACCTTGTGCCTCCAAAGTTTCTTCCCTTCATGGGTCCAAAATATGAAAACTGACTGTGGTAATTGTCAAATTCATTATAGCTTCTACCACCTCTATCATTTCTTCCATCATTATCAAATCCATTGTAGCTGTCTCCACTGCCACTATATTCACCCCTACAATGGATGCCACCAAAGCCACCTTGACCAATGAAGTTTCCTCTGCAACCAAAACTGTCATTGCCACCAAAACCACCTCCATGACGACCACCAAATTTTCAGAACCATTTCACCCTCTTTGGCTAGATGAAGTCCCAGCCATCTCCTGCTTCAACAAGGCTTTCCTCACTTCACAATTGTGGCCGTTCACAGTGTGTTGTTTTTGAATGACAATCTTATCCACAGAATCATGGTCATCAAAGGTTACAAAAACAAAGCCTCAGTCAGTCATAATTTCAATCACTTTGATTTTTTCATATTGTTCAAAATAATCTCATAGGTGATCTTCTTTAGTATCTTCTTTAATGCCACCCACAAAGATTTTCTTCACCCTTAACTGAGCATTTTGTCTTTGAGAATATTTGTTGAGGTAGCTCTCTTTAGTTCTACAACTCTTCAACCCACAGCTGCATCCATCTCGTATAAGTGACAAACCCAAAGCCCCTGGAACGCTTGGTGTTCGGGTCTCTCATTACCACACAGTCTGTGAGTGTTCCCCATTGTTCAAAATGCCTCCTCAGACTCTCACCAGTTGTTTCAAAGCTCAGCCCTCCCGTGAAGAGCTTCAGTAGCTGTTCAGGCTCCTTGGGAGACTCTGACTTAGACATGGTGGCAGTCAGAAATAAGACTGATGATGCTTCTTCCGCAGTGTCCACCAGCAGAAAGATCTAAGAGCTGTTGAGTGAATGTTTCTTGCCATCTTATTATTCTTAAGGCTTCTCTGTGTAAATCAAAATGTATTACTATTTTCTCTTCAACTTGTGAAATCCTCCCTTCACATGCCCAGTTCTGCTGTTTATAAATTCAGTGGGAGTCTTTTCCTCCAATATTTGTTTTAGGTATCTTTTCTTAAAGTCCATTTCTTTGATAATTGTTTCCTTCATATTCAGATCTGTTTTGGCTAACATTCTAAGCTTTGTATTCGTTTCTTTTATAAGTACTTTGAACAGTTTGATATTTTCACTTTTGAACTTTCCAAGTTTATTTACTTTCTCTTTAAGCATTTCGTATGTTACTGTCTCTGCCTAAGTGTCACCTAAAGTCTCTTGAACACATAGATGGGACTTTGGGAGGTTCCTGAATCACAGTGCTCCGTACTCACCAACAGATCAGACCACTAATGAGTTTATAGCTAAACACGATGCTGGGAGATAAAACCTTGTGGAAGAGGTGGGTGTAGCCTGGAAAGCTTTCTCTCCCTCCTGCCTCGCTTCTTTTCTGCTTCCCATGGCCACTCCACAAGCTGCGTCTCCTCTGCCATACCCCTCTCCCTGGAAGCCAGCTGACTATGAGCTGATGCCTCTACACATTGTGAGCCAAAATAAACCTCTCTTCCTCTGTGTTGTGAGTGTTGGGTACTGCGTTCCAGCAATGAGAAAATAACTAAGACAGTCTGACTCTCTGGTGTTTGTGTTTCTCTACACTGGTGCCCCTTTGGTCTCCTTTGGGTCAGCTGGGAGTCTTTGGAGGCCTTTTGTTGCCTTGTTTTATTCTTGTTTTGTGTGTCTGCTGAGAGGGTCAAATGGAGTGGAGGCAATTCGTTTTTGAGACAGACTTTTCCAGCAGGTTGTTTTCCACTGAAGTGTTCTTAGCTCTAAACCTCTTTGATCAATTCAATGCCATTGGGTTGGACAGTATTAAATTTGTTATTTGCTACTGTTACTATTGTGGACCAAACACCAACTGCTTTTTCCTTCCTTCCTTCCTTCCTTCCTTCCTTCCTTCCTTCCTTCCTTCCTTCCTTTCTTTCTTTCTTTCTTTCTTTCTTCTTTTTTTCTTGCTTTTGAGACAAGTTCTTCCTAAGTAGCTCAGTTACTCAGGGTTGGCTTGGACTTGCAATGCTCCTGCTTCATCCTCTCAGATTTCTGGGATTGTAGGCATGTGGTGCTTATTCAGGGAGATGTTTGTTCTAGCAATACCATGTGAATGTGCAATCTAGTGTGTTTCACTGTTCTGTAGTTTAGGAAGTAGAAATGGAGGGACATTGGTGTGGTGACACCATTTGGCAGCAAGGAGACAGCAAGGATATAGAGGATCTCCTCATTCTCTGAATTTGGCGTGAGAGCTGATTAATATCGAGACGTTGTGCAACCCAGATCCTCTGCTCAGCATTTACTGAGAACTGAAAGGATATTTTTAACTGAAAGGATTTTGAGAGAACTCTCATGTGTTTCCCTTCAACTTCATGCTAAGCTCAAAACTCATCAGCTCAAACAAGGAAAAAAAAATAAAATTCCAATACTATTTTCAATGAAGCAAATATTTATGAGCTATCACATCATTTCAATTGAGCAATGGGACTGTCTTGATCCTGTGTTTTCAGATTTTCAAGCAAACCCTTCTTGTTGAGTCTCTGATAGGGCCTGAGATCTTCTTCCCAAAACATCACTTGTTCAAGAAAGGCATAGCCTGGTAAGAATCTCTCACCTTGGAAATGTTGAGGCATCTGCTTTTAACTATGATTGTTACTGTATTTTCTTGGCTGGGTGTCTCATTCATATGCTTTACACTGGAAATTTCCACTGTTTATTTTTAATACCCATGTTATTAAAAATAAGCAATTCAGTTTGCTTTTATAATTTTGTTAAGACACAAGTGACAACTAATAAACTACATATATTTTAAAGTATAACTGGTCAGTTTTGACAGGTAGAGGTACCACAGCTGGGAGATCACCACCACAAGCTTCTTCATGTCCTTCGTGGCCATCTCCCTCCTTTCCCTACCTGTGCACCACGGCTGATCTACTTCTACGCTGCAAATTCATGCTCATTTTTAAAAATTGCAATTTCCAACCTAATTTAAAACTTCTTTCTTTAGCAGTTGTAAAGAAAGCAGAAGAAATCTTTAGAGGATGACATACATTTTAAGCCAGAGCTCTTTCTTCCTTAGGAATAGTAAGATCACACACCTGTTCCTCTTGATGAGACCAAATTTCATGTAACATCCCGGGCAGTGGCAATAGTCAGACAGTACAACGGCCTTGGCTCCTGCCACAAACAATTTTTACAAACATGGCACCCTAGAATTTAAAGACCACACATTGGACTTAGTAAATGAGTGCATCAAGGTTATCTACAAATTTTGGACCCATTTTCAGATCCTGGATAAAATCGAAGGAATGGAAACAGGCTTTCTATTTGGAAGAATAAACAATAAAACATGAGATAGATGCTCCTAGGCTGTTTTTTTCTTTTGTAATTTAATACTCATAATCATGACAATGGACTTCAGAATCTTTCCAGGAATTTAAGCAAGGAGGCTTATCCTAAAATCCTCTGGCACCTGGCAGCAAAGCAATTTGCAGTGAATTTACAGCTATGCATTTGCATGATGTTCATATGGAAAATAAGGTGCTGACTGTTGACACACTTGCTTGGCAAAGGCAGCTGCACAGCTCAGGTCTTTCCAAGCATTTCTCTGGAGACTAGGACCCCAAGGATGGGCTACAACCTGCCAAATGCCAATCATATTTATAACTAGGGTGCTACCAAATTTAGCTTTTAAAACTGCACAACACATACAGGTATTCCTTCAATGTTACCCAGGAACGCAACATCCCATGGTGCTTAGAAGAATAAAAAGCCACCACCACGGATCCCTAGAGCCCATACTAGCATAGTGCTTTCTAACTTGGTGCCTATTAGAACAGCAACAGTGGCAGCAATGACTGTTGTGACAGCCAGAATGTACCTGGATGCAGGCATGGTGCCAAACCCTTCCATTTGAATTGAAGCTTGGTGAAGTTTCCTGCCTGCAGTCACTTCAGCATGAGTGGAGGAAGTATGTTGGAAAGTGGTCTGCTTACTGGGATGGTGACCTCAGGAGGGGTCTACCTGTGGTGCACCGTCAGCACATAGGAAGCGGGTATCAGCCAAGTTCCTCCTCTTGGGAGGCTGTGAGTGGGCACCCACTGCTCTTCCCTGGGGTTGTTCTGGGCTTGGGCCGCCTGGGTTGCTCAGAGTTGGCTCAGGAGTTTGCTGCCCCTCACACCCTATCCCTTTCTGCACTGGCCCTGAATTCACCACCCTTGATGTGACCATCGCCCTTTCCTTTTAAGCAGTACAACTCCACCGAGCCATTCCCACTCCCATGCACCGTCTGTGGTTTATTCATGGCTAGGATTTTTTGGTTTCTTATATGCTGGGAATTGAACTCAGGACCTTGAGCTTGCTAGGCAGGCTCTGTGCTATTGAGCTATATCCCCAGCCCAATAGCTACACTCCTCTGGAAGCAAAGCATTCATTTATCCTGTTGCCATTCCATCTCCCAGCAAGAGCTTCCTCTGCTCTTTCCTAGGTTTCCTGAGAAGATACACCCCTGATAACAGACTTACCCAAGAAGCCCCAATCCCTGGCTCTTCTCCCAAGGAAGAGCATGAAGGCAGGGGCACAGGCAGGTTCAGAATGAGGAGAGATGAGGAAGAGCTGCTGTCTGGAAACTTTTCTCTGCTCCCCAGTTCAGTAGCTCAAGAGAACCAGAAGTGGTTGCAGTGTTGGCTCATGGGGTGCAGGAGGGTAGAGCCATGGGGACTGTCAGAGGTAGGTACAGGGCTCAGATTTCAGCTTAGAGTAAAGCAGAGTTGGTATTCGAAGCATCTGCCTTGCAGAGATGTAACACATGTGAAAGATAATTCATGCAAGAGAAACATTTAGGCACAGGTCCCGTTGCATGTAACTCACTGAGACAATGACAGTCAGGATTTCCATAGAGGAAAACAAGTGCTTCCCATCACCCAGCCTCAAACACTAGATAAAAAACACTAGATAAAATCCCCTCAACAGAGAATGTGACAGATCTTAATTGATTCTCTCACCTGACAGGCTCAAGCCAAAGGAGGCATAAAATAATCTTTGCAACCCAAATGACCCAGATTCTATGCTGGCAAATGTTTAGAAGATGGCGTGCTTTGAAGGTTTGGAAAGTTAAGTTTGGGGGTCCTTTGGGGTCTTCATTATTAGTCTGTGTATCCTCCCAGTAGGATAAAACCAATGCTTGTATAGACAGACACCTTTACTCACCTAACCCATCTGTGCTAATCTCTACTGATCCATTCCTTTCTCTCCATCCTGTGCCACATCATTCAAACAAGTTTAAACTTGTTCAACTCCATGTCTAGACCATAGCTAAATTTTCACTAGTTCACAGACTCGTGTAACAATATCTTAATGAATGTCTATGCAGTGCCGTCTCATACCCTAGACTCCATGGACACAAGTGAGCAAGAGGCAGCTAACAGCCTACTAGGAATTCATGTCTATATTGGAGCTGCTTGAATTTCTTATTCTCTGGTTTGTAATTCTGGTCTCTCCATGTCTTAGTACCTATCCCCTCAGAGGCTAGTTCACTGTGCTCACCATATCAGCCAGCCTTCCATCACTATGGCAAAATACCTAACTAGTCAACCTAAAGGAGAAAAGTTTGTGTTAGCTCACAACTAGAAAGAGCTCAGTCCAGGGACATCTGGTTCCATTGGTTCTGGGCCTTAGGAGGTGAAGAATAGCATCACATAGAACATGTGATGTAAGGGGCCTGGGAGATGGCTCAGTGGAATAAGCGCTTCCCGGGCAAGTGCAAGGGTCTGAGTTCAATCCCTGGTTCTGAAAAAAAAAAAAAAACAAAAGAACATGCAATGGAGCAAAGGAGAGAGTGAGTGAGAAGAAAGAAGGGAGGGAGGCAGGCAGGGAGGGGGAGAGACACAGAGAAAGAGAGAGACCAGTATCTCATTAAAGGACCTACACCTAGTAACCTCCCTCCCACTAGCACCCACATCCCTAAGACTCCATCACCTCCCATTACCACTCAAAGTGCCACTTTGAGATACAGCTCAATCCTCCAACACATGAGCCTCTAGGAAAACATTTAGAAACCAAACTGTAACACTCATCCTTTAAATTTCTGTCCACATACTGTTGTTTCCTCTTTAAAATCTGTTCAGGCCTTTTCCCCACTTCACAGGGTCAAGCAACCCTGCGTGGCCCTGTCACGGTGCTGAGTGCAGATCGCTTACTGATGTGCTTATAGGTGATGGGCTCCTTGAGGGCAGCAGTGTGCATGCCTATAATTAATTGTTCCTCCCTTCCCTCTTTGACATACTGCGATAAATGCTAAGGATGTGGCAGTTGTTAAGGACAGCTCCCTGTCCTGGCTGTCAGTCACTCACATTGGGTTCAGGTAAGATAACTCATTAGAGGATTTCCACATCTGAGAAGACAGAGAAGAGATCTTCATTAAGTCCATTAAAGTGAGTGAATAAAAAGGTCACGAAGGGGTGTCCTTTCTTTCAAATTATGGATTAGGGGCATGGCACTAAACAGTAAAATTAACTCAAACAGTAACTGTGACAATTATTTGACCAAATTTTAGACCAAAGTCTAATTCAGTCTCCAACAGCTTCATGTCTAGAATTCAGTCAACAACAGGGATCTGGGAGGCCACAGACAACTCCCACTGACCCTACCCTGGCCTAGTACTGCCTGTTGTTCAAGCTAAAGTCGATGGCAGAGTGGCCTCACCTGTTCTTGCGTTTGTTGTCCAGTGTAATGTGGACCAAGAGGGATCTTGATTTCCACTTTCCCAACAGAAGCAGAAACTTTGCAACTTTATGTGCAATCCAGGGGTTTTCACTAATTTGATTGTTTTAAACTGTAGAGTCAGCAAAAATAACTTGTCAGGAAATGATCCCACCTGGAATATTTCTCCTAGTTAACTTTTCTTTGCCTGAATAAATCCATAAAATTACATGAAAAAATTAATAAATTACACCTAAAGTTTTTATTTTAAAAAAAACAAGACTAGAAAAGGTTAAGAAGCTGAGCTCCCTTTCATTGGACATCTTGAGCTAGACATTCCTCCTCCCACTTGTCAAAGTCAGGGTGTAGGAATAGGCTGGAGGCAGGGTCTGTGCAACTGGGAAAACTTTCCTGGATTGAAGGAAGATCCTTGCCTGGGATCAATGATCTCCCATTAAAGTAAGGGGAAGTCCCCATACCTCTGCTCTAGGTTGATTCAATGAAAAAGGGCCTGGCAGGATGCAACCGGATAGCTTCCTGGTCAGAGGGCCTGCTGGACAGTATTAATTTACATGAGCCTCTAAATAAGCCAGCACTCTTCCAACTATTGGATTACATGCAAAATCTACATAAGCTTCCTGGAATAACTAACAGAGGAAATTGAAAAGGAAGGAACAATCTATCAATTATCAATAAGCAGCTCACAGGAACTTGACAAATTAAGTAGTTAAGTTGGGGAATAGAGATAAAAGCAATGGGGTTTCAAAGCATACTCCTCCCTGATGCAGTAGATTAAAGAATAGGTAGCTTTTCTTGCTCTCACAGTCATGTGCCAGATCAAGTAAAGTTGAAGAGAGTTGAAAGAGTGGAATAGAGAAAAAGCTAGATTTGCCCGCCTGTGTGTGTACACCATTACAACACAGGGAAAACTGCCTTCCTCTAAAGCCACTAGACTCATGAAAGCCTATGAAGTATTTTCTACACACAGTCCTTGGTGGCAGATGTAGCCTAGCATGACACAGCATGGGGTCAACAAATGATGCAACTATTCCCATCTCAATTATATTTCTGGCTAGTATCACTATCCTTGTAACTCCTCCCTGACATTGCAGAGGGAGCTCTGGAATTCAAGCAAGCCAAGCTCACTGCCTCCTGCAGGAGCAGATCCAGCCAGAATGCCAGGCTTTTACTTTGTTCTGCTCTCAGTGAAAACCTTGCCTATGACAAGATAAGATTACAGTGGAGCTGAAGCATTTCTAGTGACATCAAAGCTTTCATGACACAACACATTCTTCACATGTCTATGCCACATGACTGTGGCATAGACAAACCCACTGCACTGCCAGTCTTATGAAAAGAGAACAGATAAATGATGTACTGTGTGTAATACTTGATAGTGATAATAAATGACTATCCTACTGGCTTACATATTTACTACACTACATTTTCTATCATTATTTTAGTGTGTGCTCCTTCCATTTATAACCAAGAAAAAGGCCATTAGGAGCTTGCTATTATGTTACACTAGCAGCAGTCTCATTTGCCTCATATTTACGAGGTCTCCTGGTCATGCTGTACTGATCTAAGCCTTCTAGATCTTGGCAAGTGCCCTGGTGATATTCACCTAGTGGCTGCATAGCCTTGCAAGGCATTCCAGAGTGTATCCCTCAGTTAAGTGATGCACAACTGTGTTTTATTTCTTCAGTGGCAGAAATTACATGTGGCACTAATTTCTATTGTAGCAGTCTGAGTTCTTTTGAAATAAGTTTACTTTATTTGTAAAACGTGTGGTAGTTTAAAATTTTTATTCAACAAAACTGGGCATGGTGGCTCACACCTGTAATCGCAGGGCTGGGGAGGCTGAAAACAAGAGGATGAGTCTAAGCTACATAATAAGACCCTGTACCAAATATATAAATTAATAAAAAATATATTCAAGAAATAGAAGCACTTAATTATAGGAGGGCAATCTTGAGATTTTGAGCTTCCCACAAACACTTAGATCTCTTGGAAAAGCTTTTGGATTTCTGCACTGAAAATCTCTCTTAAGATATGACATCAAGAGATCAGGTAGGATAGAGGCCAGGGAAATGGCTCAGTGGAATAAATGGCTCAGTGCTTCCCTGGCATGTGCGAGGGCCTGAGTTCAATCCCCGGTTCCGCCACGAAAAAAAAGAGAGAGATAAGGTAGATATCACTGACTGCTGAAAGGTCAGGCAAGGAGACCATACAATAATTAAATGTGTCATTTCATTTAGTTCATCCAGTTCCTTCTTGAGATTAGCACATTTTGGGAGTCCTTCTTAGGCATAAAAATCCCGAGGTACAGAAAAGCAGTCATTTGTCTTTGCCATGGGATCCTAAGGAAAAGTCTATAGTCTTCTCTAGGATTGAGTGACTTAGAACATAAGGCCAGGTTACCCGGATGTCTTTGTACGTACAGCAAGAGGTCTACCAATCTCAAGCATTCTTGTGGAGATTAAATGCAGGGAAAGCTCATGGGTCAGCATTCTGACACATAATGTGCTATCTTACATCTTCCATTGTCAATGGGTTGAACAAGTGTTAGCAGACATTTCAGTTCATATACCTGAACTTCATGTTGAATGGAAACAGAGAAGGTAAATATCTTCCAAGGTCATAGAGCAAGTTGCAGTAGAGTTATCACTTTGGCTGAAGTCCCTGAGTATCTGAATCCAACTAGAAATGCTGCACCGTTTCCTGTAAAAAGTGGCATTAACATGCCTTCTCAGTATCTGGTTACATTTTCAAGGCTAAGGGATCCTCTGGAGTACACCAGAAGACATCAGTCAAGAGTTATTCATGGCACTGGGAATGGATAGCTGAGCTACATAAGCACCTGCTTGGCAAGCACAAGGTACTGAGTTCTATCCCTGGTACCACACATAAGAAAGAAAGAAGAAAGAAAGAGAGAGAGAGAGAGAGAGAGAGAGAGAGAGAGAGAGAGAGAGAGAGAGAGAAGAATGAAAGAAGGAGTTACTCATGGAATATCTGCTGTCTAGTGGGTGAGGATTCACCACAGCCTCTAGGATAGACCCATACCCTGTTCTCATGCAGCTTCCATCTAGACCAGAAGCCAAGCATTAATCAAATTATTGCCCAAAGGTACATAAATTTACTTATACCATATAAAACCTGTTACATGTGTTATGAAGAAACATCTCAAGAGCTAAAGAAGCTTACTGAATAGCCTAATATTGTTTCTTTGTCTCCCTGTCCCACCAATTTACATGTGACTTCTGTAGTAATCTACCTAAATCTCAATTCTCACATGTCACTCTGAGCTCCCAAATTATCAATGACTCTTCATTACTCAGAGCACGAGATGCAAATATTTCAGTCTGGCAATAAATGTTTCCGCTCAACTTTCAAGCTTCTACTTGGCATCATGGCAGGGCAAGAACAAGCATTTCTACTGCACTGCCTACATCTGTAATCTCTAGGGCACAAAGCCTGTGAAGTCAATGCCTGCACCACTTACCTCCTCTGCCACAAAGCTTTGTTTTCATCCCTGGTGCTTCTGTGGCCCACACACAGCCTTTGGGCCATCATTGTCTTCTGAGAGACCTCATACTTCTCTTCTCTGAAATACAAATACGTAAAGATTTATTCTCCAACTTGAGCGTGAATCCTTACTGTAGGTGGAGACTTCAGTGCTGTTCATTGTGGGACCAACACCGCATTGTTGGGTTGTCTTTCAAGATTATTCAATAAGCATACACTGGATTAAGTTGTAGATGAAGGGAAGGTTGGAAATATGAGTTCATACCACTAAAGAATAATTACTCTCCCATACATGGGGTTATTTCTGAATAGACCCGACTGAGACAGCACTTTAACCAAGGAGACAAAATTTTACAAGCCACAAACCAGCCAGTAGACTGGTATCTACTCTGTTCATCTGGGTGAAACTATTACAACAGAATGGATTTAGCACACTACTGTTTTATGTCTTTGACCAGCAACTGGTGCGAAATCATTACAGGAAAAGCAAGAAATGAACCTGTAGCAATTATGTAAATGAATGTGTTGGGTTCTTAACACCTGTACTAGTGGACTTCCTATGAGGAAGTTTTGTTTTAATGAAATGTTTTTGCTGTTTAAAACTTAATTATCTTTCCCTTGACCTCCCTTTAAAGTGTGCTTACTTCAGTTGTTTAATTTAAGTGATCCTTTCTCCTCATCTGTGAGAGCCAGTCTGGCAGGGTGGGATGGGTGGCTTTTGGGTTTGTGTTGTTTCACTATAGGGCATCCGTAGGTCTCAAAGGACCTTTTCTTTAGGTCATATTCTTCAGAAAGTCTTCAATCTTCTGTTTTCATTTGTTTTTTTTAAAGAATATATTTAAAGCTTAAATTTGTATATTAATTTAGGACTTTATTTAGAAGTTTAGGCTGTCATTGGTGGCAGCAGTATATTCTGAAATGTCTCATAGATATCTATTTTTGAATAAAGATGGTGTTGTTGAACGAAAAACAAAAGAGTAATTAATTCATTTTTGTTCAAACTCTATCAGTATCACTAAGTAACAGGCTCCACAGGGAAACTATGGTTAGCAAGTAAAGACCTGGCTATTGTCTTGAAGAGACAAAGGCTAGAGAAGAGAGAGAAAAACACTCAAACACATAATCACTGCCTGAACTGAGGTGTCAGGAGAGCTAGCAGCATTAGCAGCTTGCATTCCCACAACCCAGATTATGCTCTTTTCTACATCATTATCTCATTAGATTTTTAGAGAAAGCTCATGCTTTAGGTTCTTGTCATTGTTTCTGTTTTAAACTAGAGCTAGTGAACTTTTCATAGACTTGCCGCAGGCCTGAGGAACTACATTCAGGGCTATATTTCCTTAGCCCACCAATAAGTGGGCATTCAACCCCTGATGTCATCAGAGACCAGGCACCTCCTGCCTTTCAACTTACCCTTGCTCAGCATCACCTATCGCTCTGTGGTTTCAAGATGTCTTGTCCACATTGGCCAGCTTCCTGCCATTGTGACTAAATGCCTAAGAGAATCAATTTAGAAAGAGGGACGTGATGGTTCATGCCTGTAATCCCAGCACTTGGAGGCTGAGGCAGGAGGATTGTTGTGAGTTCAAGACCAGCCTGAGCTACAAAGTGAGCTTAGGCCAGCCTGAACTGCATAATGAGACCCTGTCTCAAAAAAAAAAAAGACAAAAAAAAAGAAAGAGGGAAGTTTTACTTGTGCTGGTGGTTTCAGAGGTTTCAGTCCATGGGTAGGTTAAACCATTATTTTGGGTCTGCAGTGTGTAAGCACACTTTAGTGGAAGCACATAGAGGAACAAAGCTGGTGGAGTCGTCCTAGACAGGAACCAAAGTCATTGCATGGACTTGCCAATGACCTACTCCCTCCTACTAGAGCCCACACCCTATCAGTTCTCCTGCCTCCCAACAGCACCACAGGCTGGAGACCAAACCTTCATTCAGCACATGAACCTTTGAGATCTACTTATCCAAACTACTGCAACATCTATGTTCTAAACAGCGAGTAGGGGAAACTAGACAGCAAAAGTCACAGGTCATTTGATCTGTTTCTTAAAGAGTTTCTGGGAAGTCCTTTCCAGGAAACTTCATCCACATGCCACTAGCCCAAGCTATGTTATTTGAGCACATTTAACTGCTAGAGAGACAGGAAATGCATTTACTTGGCTAGACTCACTGCCAGGCCAAACAAAACTGTAATTCCTTGAGTAAAATACAGAAGAAAATGGATACTGAGTAAGCAGCGCAGTGTCTGCAACCTTTCTAGTTTTACGCCTGGACTTGAACCAGTAATGTGCTACGAAACACTACACTGACTGGTAGGGAGTGAAGAGGAGGAAAGCTCAGATTTGTGGCATTTGTTACCAATTTCTTTTTTTTTTTTGCTAATTTTTAATTTTTTTTTTCATTTATTTTTATTTTATTAAAATACAAATGTCAATCAGACAGTTTCAAGACACCTTAACCATACACATTTGATGAATTAATACATTGCAAACTGTTTTCATAACGTTTTGGTATTGTACAAGGTGCATACATGATATTATATTTACAGATATTATTTTAGCAGATTTCTCTTATCAGTGA
>PVKA01048013.1:0-14013 GCA_004027165.1 Ctenomys sociabilis
AGCAGACATAATATCCTGTCCAACCACCATTAGTGCAGATCTTGCCTCTCATAGAATTATGTAGAAGCACAGCGTTATCTATCCCAACTGTACTGTCTATACACACACATCATGATTTTTTCTTTCTACAACCCTTCCTTTGTCTACACCTGTCAAAAGTGGGCACTCCATTGACATTCAACTAACTTAGGTGCTTGAATTCGACACCACAATCCAACACAGTCCAGCATTCTACAACCATAGTGAGTTATTCAAAGAAATTGTCGACCATACCCATTTACAGCTCAGCTTAATATTATGGGCTCATGATGTATACTTCATTTTTATACTTTTCTGCTGGATGGTTAAGACCTAGGTAGATGAAGACTTATATACCAACGCATGAACTTTATATTTCCTATGTGGTCATTGAAGTCCTCTCAGGGCTTATCTTGTAGTTCTGTATATTATTCTGTAGTTCCTTTGCCTGTGTCATCCATGTGGATGAATCACGGCCAATGCTTGACCAGATTGCTCTCTGTGAGAGCTTGAGAGAAAGTTTTCTCTTCATGTGACTCTCCCCAGGCACACTTTAGAACTTCAATCTCTTTCCTCTGTGGCTCCATTATCTCCTTGTTCAGAAAATTTGGAGCTCACCTGAGTTTCATGATGTTGCAGTACAGGTTCAATATAGTCTTGGAATCCTTAGCAACAGTCATTAGAAAAGAGGGAGAAATAAAGGGAATAAGAATAGGAAAAGAAGAAGTTGAATTATCACTATTTGCAGATGACATGATACTTTACTTGGAAGACCCCAATAATTCCACCAAGAAACTACTAGAACTGATAGGGAAATTCAGTAACATAGCAGGATACAAAATCAATACACAGAAGTCAATACCATTCCTCTATACAGAGAACAAACACACTGAAAGGGAAACTATAGAAACAATATCTTTCACAATAGCACCGCGGAAAATGAAATACCTTGGGATGCACTTAAACAAGGAAGTCAAAGATCTTTTCACAGAAAATTACAACACCCTAAGAAAAGAGATTATAGAGGATTTCAGAAAATGGAAAGATATTCCATGCTCCTGGATAGGAAGAACCAACATCGTGAAGATGGCCATACTCCCAAAATTGCTGTACAGATTTAATGCAATCCCTATCAAACTGCCACCAACATACCCACCAGATATAGAGAAATCCATCCTAAAATTTATTTGGAACCACAAACGACCTAGAATAGCAAAGGCAATCTTGGCCAATAAAGACAAGGCAGGAGGCATCACAATTCCTGATTTGAAATCATACTACAAAGCCACTGTGATAAAATCAACATGTTATTGGCAACAAAATAGACCTGAGGATCAGTGGAATAGATTAGAAGATGCAGAGGCATCTATGAAAACACTCAGCCATCTTATCTTCGACAAAGGAGCTACACAAGCTCACTGGAAGAAAGATAGCCTCTTTAACAAATGGTGATGGAAAACATGGCTTTGTACATGCCAAAAAATTAAAAATTGACCCAGCTCTATCAGCATGCACTAAGTTAAAGTCAAAATGGATTAAAGATCTAAACGTTAAAACAGAAACACTCAATCTCCTGGAAGAGAAAGTAGGAGGAACTCTTGAAGATATAGGGGCACCTTAAGAAATCTTTGTCTTAGGTGAGCACTTAATTAGGTTACAAAGAAATCATCTGTTAACCAGAAGAGGGCATTTTTGAGGAAACTGAGCACTGGCACAAAGTTATATGCTAAAATCTCTTAAGCTGCTAATGAGCAACAGAAGGGGGACTGATACTTAAGGGTTCATAGTATTCTGTTCTAAAATACCTACTCCAGGGTAAGGGCTCTTGGCCTCTTGGGCCATTCATCCTGGGCCTACTGGGAAGCCTTCTTCATGCAATTGCAAGACCACAGGGCCAGATACTGTTGCCTACTATTTTACTCCTGACCTTGAGAGGTTTGAAAAGTTTCTAGCACACTGGAGTAAGTAGTGACACACAGATTTTGAAATTATCAGTAAGAATGAAGGAGAAAATAGAGAAGGGATAGAACCAAGGCCTATAGGCATGTACAAAATCGTCTGAGGTGATCAAACTCCTGGCCTCGTTTTGTTGTCTTCTTTCCAAATGAATTATGAAAGATTAATAACCCATGGCTTTGTACAACTATTCTATTTCTGTTTAGTTCCTGCCTACCTCTAGCATTGGGAAAGGAAACCCATTGATACTAGCATTCCACAGAGAGCAAATGAAACTCATGACATGTGTACCTTAGTGTCTTGTTTGAAGAATACTTCCTATCCCATGCCAATGGCCAAGACATCTACTTTGGTAGAATCCAAGTGTATGGGCATAGGAAGTCAAAAACCCATAAGTCTCTGAAAGTGATGCAAGACACCTGATATCCAAAACATGTTCTTATAGGCAGAAAGTTTGCCATAAAAATAATTGGAAAAGTTCCATTGACTTTCAAGAGATGTAGAAGATCTTCAGAGAAGGAAGAACAATGAGGATTTTAAAACACCCACACAGAGTAAAATGAGTTGAAGTCATTAAAACTGAAAAAGCACTCTACTTAATCAAGAAATATACAAATGAAAATTGAGTATGTAACTATTGGATTTCTACATGGAAGAATGAACACAAAAGAAGCAAATGCTAAACTTACACAGATTGCACCTGCAGTACAATATTGACACAAAAAGGGATTGTTCACAAAGACCTGAAGACCAAAACTTATTGTTAGTTGTAGATATGAACAATGAAACAATAGGTTTGGGTTTTAGCACTGAATTTTCTTCTGGCAACAAGTTAGATGTATTTTGTGCTACTTCTCAGTATGCAGAGATCTTCAAGAACAAAAGGGGCAAAGGGCAGGAAAACTTTCTCAAGTGTATCCTAATGCTAAACTCAAAGAAGCCTGGCACTCCAGAGCAAATTGAGGGACACGTGTACTGATGCGGGGCACTGGGAAAGAGCTTAGCATCTCAGAGGAGAAAAGACTAGATATTATCACAGTAATAGGGAGCTCACAAGAATAAACTGAAGAAGCTCTCAGTAAAATGAAACATGATGATTTTATAGTTACACAGTTTTGTCTGGGAAAAAAACAATTTCCAAGCTCTATGTGAATGACTCCAGTCCTAGCAGCAGCCTTTCACTTGCCAAGGAGTGACAGGCAGAGAGCTACTACCGAGAAGCTTTTCACCAAAGCAGAAGCAGAGACTGTACTGGGACCTTGCTGAACCTGCTTTTCCTCCCAGAAATCCATCTGCAGTGTTGTGGAAGAAACACTGACTCGGCATCTGGTGGAGTGATGCAGAGAAATGCTTGTGTTTGCAGTGAGAGGACTCTGGCAGACAGAGCGTGATTCAGAATGGCTAGGATAGAAATACTAAGTCTTATCTGAAAGAGAAGTACAATTGCTTTGACTCATAGTAAAGCAATTGTGATCTCATTAAGCCCAAATGGACACCACTTGCAAAGAGGCGCTGCCATTGATAACACTCTCCTTATCTGAATCTGGGAGCAGTGAATTGCATCACACTGTAACTCACCTGCCTCATACAGTTTGTCCCAGGAACATGCCAGTGTTCCAGACTCAAAGTTGAATCCCCACTAATCCTTTCAGTAAATTAACTTCAAAACTCAAAAGACATCTCAATGGAGTGAAAGAAAATTCAGCTAAATAAAAGAAGCAATATAGTGAGTGTAAATGTAAAAGACTGTTGTATTAAAGAAATGCAAAGGTGTGGCCATTAATTACTTATTTCTGTGAAGATAAAGTTGGCTTAGGGCTGGGCAGATAGCTCTGCTCTCTAAGCACCTGGCAGCAAGTGCAAGGACCTGGGTTTGATCCACTGTATCACATGCTGTGCAGGCCCTGAAACTGGGTGTGGTGGCTCACAGTATTGAAAAGGCTGAAACAGGAGTATTACGAAGAGTCCAAGCCCTCTAGCAAGACCCTGTACCAAATAAATAAATAAAGATTTTAAAAAGTTGACCTAATAGGTCTTCAATTGCTATCCTTTGAAAGTTCTGATAACATCATCAACCTTTTTACCAGTATCTGAAAAGTCTGATTTTGGGAGAGTACCAAAATCATTTGGGAGCTATCTGGGAATGACTCCATGTGCCTAAATACTTTTACAAACAATAGGGTTTATGAAGATAACCTCCTATCCTTCTGGAAATCTGAAAATTTAACAAATTCCAACTAAAACTGTATTATGTCCCAATATCTTATTTAAAACACTAGGTAGTTAGTCTTTAATGGGTTTCCCTAATAATAGATAATATTTCACACACATACTCTCCTTGACAACACAATTAGTTATTTCTTTTGTGACTTTGATCTGAAGCCGATTTGATCTTGAATACATATTAAGTACATTTGCCTTTCCATTGTGTTCTGTTTCCTTTTGCTGTAATAAATAATGAGTACAAATATATGTTGAACTCAGGGAGGGTTGTGAAAGGGGTGCTTGCTATTCTTCAGCACATCCTTCATCCCTTAAATAACTTTGTCCACACAACCCAACCACTGTACTTAGGAAGTCCTCTAAGTCACTATCATATATACTGCTAAACATGTACTGTGTGTCCAGCATAAGACCTTACACATTGTTGGGATTTATGCCATTAAATCCAGCTTGCTCTATAACTTATTATATATGTTTCAAGACTCAATTTTTTAAAATTAAAGTTTAACAATATATAAATGAATGTCTAGAATTTTAAAAAGGTATGTTTTGAGCAATCATGTTTAACATACTGGCGATTTATTTTAAGAGACAGAATTTTATATATTGAATAATGTTAGCCTCATACAAATTATTCTTTGTAATCCCAGACTGTTTCCAGTGAACCACTTTATTTCTTCTAGCTCTTAATGTGTTGTTAATCAAGGGAGGGAATAGAAGGGAAAGAATTAAAATTGTTTGAACAAGTACAAATTTCTTATGATGGATGTGATCATTAAGTGTGTCAACAGTGAACCAATAAATTAATTAAAGATCTTGGCATAAATCCTGAATACCACCAGTGTGTCTGCATCTCAATATACAGCATCAAATGTTTCAAACAATGGACCACAGGCCAGGGAGATGGCTCCGTGGAATAAGTGCTTCCCTGGCAAGCACAAGGGTCTGAGTTCAATCTCTGGTTCTGTCAAAAGAAAAAAAAAAAATGCTTACAATTCCAACTTCAAGGCCTGGAGATATGGCTCAGTAACATAATGCCTGCCTGGCAATAGCAAGGTTCTGAATTCAATCCCTGGTACCACACACACACACACACACACACACAAAAAAAAAAAAAAAAAAAAAAAAAAAAAAAAAAAAAAAAAAAAAAACTCCTGAATGAAAAAGTTTCTGACATGCATAGCTATTCTTTTCTTTCTACAAGGGGCTCATTCATGCAGCTTGAGATCATACTCCTAAGTGAAAGGAGTCAGACCCATATATGTACACTTCGTATAGTCTCTAGTGTGAGAAACTGAATGAGTAATAGGATCCAAGAGGAATGCTGGTGAGATGGATCAGGCCAGGGCAGGGCCCAGGGTTCCGTGCCTGCCACCTCATGCCGCACCAGCCCTGCCCCTAGGCATGCTCTGCCTGCTACGGAGACCGGGTGTGGTGGCACATGTCTGCAATGCCAGGGCTAGGGAAGCTGAAGACAGAAGGCTTGCCTTGAGGCCAAGCTGTGCAGTGAGATCTGTACCAAACACCAAAAATGAGGTACAATAGATATTGTGAATTGGGAAGAATTTGTTCAAAAGAAAAGAGAAAGTGATATGGGAAAGGAAGAGAGAAGGAAATACATGTACATGAGAGTTTTATAGCTAGTTTCATTTAGTTTACTGAAAAAGAAAAGTGTGTGCTACTACTGTTTGGACAATATTTCATATACATATATACATATATACATATATATATATATCTTATACTCTGAATAACTGCTATGAAAATAACAATATACAATGTATTAATTATTAATGCTCTCTGGCCTTATTTGAAACTGTTTTATTTCTATTTTTCTTCTCTTTAAAATAAATAAATACTGTAAAACACAAAAATATCAAAATAGTGTCCTTAATAACATTTAAAATTATTTTTAAAAGAATGTCAATACTATAATATTTATAAACACCCTTACTTTTCTAGTCTATAAACACAGAGTAATAATAGTCATAAATTTATTATATTAAATGGTGAGTAGAAAGTGACTTGGAATATTTCTTGTGAAATTTGAAACTTGAATGAAATTGAGTTTCTACATATCATGGATAATAGAATATATGTGCTGCCGAAGCAAGCACATATCATGGATAATAGAAGTAAATTCAAATGATTCTCTAACATTAAAAGCATAGGGAAACCAATTAAAAATTGAAAACAGCAAAAAAAAGTAGGAGAATAATACCTTGATAGGGCACACTACTCAAGGGATGAATCTGGAAAAACAACAGCAATACCAAAAGTAACAATAACCTAAAAGAATAAAATGATAGAGAAATTAAGAAAAAGTTTGAATAAATACCTGAAACATTTAGAGACAATGCCAAATCACAAAGAATTAAACAATGAAAAATACAAAGAATGCCAAAGTAATTTCAACATATACCTGATTATTTCTGAAATAATAAAAATAGAAAATATATATTTAAAATATATAGTGAAATATTTTTCTTATAATGAAATTGATTTGAGAAATGAAAAGATAAGAAAACAAAACAATTTCATATGCAATATTCAAATATATAAAACATGATTCAGTGAAATACAATTTAATTTCAACAATAAAGTTTTGTGTTTAATCCAGTAAAAAAATAGAAAATAGGAACTGAACCAAACATACAATAATGTCTAAAAATGGTTAAGAAAAAATTAATAAATTTATAACTACATGAGTTCCTTTGATTAAAGTTTATCAACCATTTTTAAGCATGTGAGAATTTGGCAAAAATAGCACCAGAGTAAATTTTTCATTGGAGAAGAATTTTATTATTTTTTATTTTTTATTTATTTTATTTTATTTTTTATTGAAGTACAAATATGAATCAGATGGTTTTAAGACACCTTAACAAGACAGATTCAATAAATTAATACATTGCAAACTTTTAATACTGTTTTGGTATCGTACAAGGTGCATACATGATATTATACTTGCAGACATTATTATAGCAGACATCTCTTATCAGTAAATTAAGAGTGTAGCTGTTTACTTATCTTCTTTTTTATACCTGAATTATATCAAAAATTCAATAATTATTTTCCTAGTGGATGACCATAGTACTAGAAGCCAACATAATATCCTGTCCAACCACCATTAGTGCAAATCTTGCTGCTCATAGGATTATGTAGAAGCACAGCATTACCTATCCCAACTGTACTGTCTATACACACACATCATGATATTGTCTTTCTATACCCCTTCCTTTGTCTACACCTGTCAAAAGTGGGCACTCCATTGTCATTCAACTAACTTAGATGCTTGAACTTCATAGCACAATCCAACACAGTCCAGCATTCCACAGCAATAGTGAGTTATTCAAAGAAGTTGTCGACCATAGCCATTTACAGCTCAGCTTAATATTATGGCCCCATGATGTATACTTCATTTTTATACTTTTCTGCTGAATGGTTAAGACCTAGATAGATCAAGACTTATATACAAACACATGAACTTTATATTTCCTATGTGGTCAGTGAAGTCCTCTCAGGATTTATCTTGTAGTCCTGTAAATTATTCTGTAGTTCCTTTGTCTGTGTCATCCATGTGGATGAATCACAGCCAATGCTTGACCAGATTGCTCTCTGTGAGAGCTTGAGAGAAAGTTTTCTCTTCATGTGACTCTCCCCAGGCACACTATAGAACTTCAATCTCTTTATTCTGTGGCTCCACAATCTCTTTGCTCAGAAAATTGGAGCTCAACTGAGTTTCATGATGTTGCAGTACAGGTTCTCCTATGTCCTGAGTCTTCGCTGACCTTGAAAGGCTAGGGCCAAAATGTTGGCTGGCCTTGTGGCTCTTCTATTTCTCCAACTCTGACTTGTGATCTTAGGTTGTTAACCATCCAGCAGAAAAGCTGATTAGTATCCTGCAGCAAATGCCATTTACTTTGCCTTATCAGAATCAATTTATTTTAGATGTTGTTGTACGTTTCCTTTTGTATTTCTGCTTTTTGCTTGTTATACTAGGGAGACTATATGATACTTACACATGTGTGTCTGGTTTATTTCACTCATGAATATATGTTCAAGTGGTATCCACTTCAGTATAAATGCTTCAAACTTCTCATTCTTAATAGCTGAGTAATATTTCATTATATAGAAATACCACATCTTTTTCCACCATTCCTCATGTGAAAGACATCTTGGTTGTTTCCAAGATTTTGCTACCGCACATTGCGCTGCTATAAACATAGGTATACATATATCTCTATAATAAAATGTTTTCAAATCCTTTGGGAAAATTGCCAGTAGGGGGATAGCCGGCTTGAATGGAATTTCTAGTCCTACTGGTTTGAGGAGTCTCCACACTGACCTCCACAATGGTTGTACCAGTCTACATTCCCACCAGCAGTGGAGAAGTGTTCCCTTTTCCCCACAACCTTTTCAACGTTTGTTGTTGGTAGATTTCCTTATGATAGCCATTCTTTCTGGAGTGAGATGGTATCTCAGTGTTGTTTTTATTTCCATTTCATGAATGGCTAGCGATGTGGAGCATTTTTTCCTATATTTATTCACTTCTTTAATTTCATCCTCTCAGAAGTGTGTATGTATCTCAGATGCCCATTTCTGAATTGGGTCTTTAAATTTGAGGGCACTGTTATATCTTAGTTCTTTGTATATTCTAGACAGTAGTCCTCTGTCTGATTGCTTATTAGTTAGGATATTTTCAAAGTTTGTCGGTTGTATTTCACTCTGTTGACAATATCTTTTGACATGCAGAAGCTCCTCAAGAAGAGTTGATCCCACTTGTTGATTCTTTCAAGCGCTTCCCATGCGAATATATGTTTGTTCATGAACTGTTTACCTACCCCTATGTCTTCAAGAGTTCCTCCTACTTTCTCTTCTAGGAGATTGAGAGTTTCTGTTTTAACCTTTAGATCTTTCATGCATTTTGACTTAAACTTAGCGCATGGTGATAGAGCTGGGTCAAGTTTTAGTTTTCAACATGTAGAAAGCCATGTATTCCAGCACCATTTGTTAAAGAGGCTATCTTTCTTCCAGTGAGCTTGTGTAGCCCCTTTGTCGAAGATAAGATGGCTGAGTGTTTTCATAGATGCCTCTGCATCTTCTAATCTATTCCACTGATCCTCAGGTCTATTTTGTTGCCAATACCATGTTGATGTTTATCACAGTGGCTTTGTAGTATAATTTGAAATCAGGAATTGATGCCTCCTGCCTTGTCTTTATTGGCCAAGATTGTCTTTGCTATTCTAGGTCGTTTGTGGTTCTAAATAAATTTTAGGATGGATTTCTCTATGTCTGGGAGGTATGTTGGTGGCAGTTTGATAGGGATTGCATTAAATCTGTACAGCAATTTTGGGAGTATTGTCATTTTCACAATGCTGGTTCTTCCTGTCCAGGAGCATGGAATATCTTTCCATTTTCTGAACTCCTTTATAATCTGTTTTCTAAGGGTGTTGTAATTTTCTGTGAAAAGATCTTTGACTTCCTTGGTTAAGTGAATCCCAAGGTATTTCATTTCCTCTGTGCTATTGTGAAAGGTATTGTTTCTATTGTTTCCCTTTCAGTGTGTTTGTTATCTGTATAGAGGAACGCTATTGACTTCTGCGTATTGATTTTGTATCCTGCTATGCTACTGAATTTCCCTATCAGTTCTAGTAGTTTCTTGGTGGAATTTTTGGGGTCTTCCAAGTAAAGTAACATGTCATCTGCAAATAGTGATAATTTAACTTCTCCTTTTCCTATTCTTATTCCCTTTATTTCTCCCTCTTGTCTAATGACTGTTGCTAAGGATTCCAAGTCTATATTGAATAGGAGGGGTGATAGAGGACATCATTGTCTTGTACCTGATTTATAGTAAAAGATTTCAGTTTTTCCCCATTTAGGATTATATGAGATTTTGGGTTGTCATAGATGGCTTTTATCTATTATAGAATAGATAGAGTCCCTCTGTTTCATTTTTCTGTAGGACCTTGAACATGAAAGAGTGTTGGACTTTGTCAAAGGCTTTCTCTGCATCAATTGCGATGATCATGTGGTGTTTAGATTTCAGTCTATTAACATAGTATATTACATTTATACATTTTCGAATATTGAAACATCCTTGCATCCCTGGGATGAATACCACCTGGTCATGCTGTATGATCTTCTTGATGATTAGCTGTATTCTATTTGCTAGGATTTTGTTGAGTATTTTTGCGTCTATGTTCATGAGGGAGATTGGTCTGTAGTTCTCCTTTTTGGTTGCGTCTTTCCCTGGTTTTGGAATGAATATTATACTTGCCTCCAGAAATGATTTTGGGAGGACTTTTCCCTTTTCAACTTCATTGAAGAGTTTGTGGAGTATGGGGATTATATCGTCTATAAATTTCTTATAGAATTCAGCTGTGAATCCATCAGGACCTGGACTTTTCTTTTTCCGTAGGCTTTTTATTCCGTTTTGTGTTTTGTTGGCTGTTATTGGCTTATTGAGAGTTGTTATATTTTCTTGATTCAGTTCTGGTAATTTGTATCTTTTGAGGAATCTGTCCATTTCTTCTGTGTCTTCTATTCTGTGAGCATAAAGATTCTCTAAATAACTACTGATAATCTGAATTTCCACTGGGTCTGTGGTGATTTCTCCCTTTTCATTCCTTATCGCTTGTACTTGAGTTTTCTTTTGCCTCTTTTTGATGAGGTTGGCAAGAGGCTTATCAACTTTATTTAGTTTTTCAAAAAACCATCTTTTTGATTTGTGGATTCTTTGAACTGCTTTTTTCATTGCAAATGAATTAATTTCTGCTCTAATCTTTATGATTTCTTCCTGTCTTTGCGCTCTGGGTTTCGTTTGCTCTTCTTTTTTCTAGTTGTCAGAGGTACAACATTAGGGTGCTAATTTGTTCCCTTTCTGTTTTCCTGATGTGTGAGTTCACAGCTATTATTTTCCCTCTAAGAACTGCTTTCATCGCATCCCAAAAATTCTGGTAAGTTGTGCTTGAATTTTCATTGAATTGTAGATATTGTTGAATTTCTTGTTTAATTTTTTCTGTGACCCATTCATTGCTGAGTAGGGTGTTGTTTAGTTTCCACGAATTTAGTGGGTTTTTCTGGTTTCTTTTGTCATTTATTTCCAGTTTCATTGCATTGTGTTCAGATAGTATGAAAGGGATAATTTCTATTTTCTTGCATGTACTAAGGCATGACCTGTGGACTAGTATGTGGTCTATTTTGGAAAATGACCCATGTGCAGCTGAAAAAAATGTGTATTCAGCTGTGGTTGAGTGGAACACTCTGTATATATCCACCAGGTCCATTTGTTCCAAGCTCTGTTTCATTTCTGCTACTTCCTTGCTAATTTTTTGTCTGGTTGACCTATCTTTTTGAGATAAGGGTGTGTTAAGGTATCCTGTTAAGATTGTGTTCTTAGATATTAAGTTTTTCATCTCCATTAAGATTTGCCTCTCATAGTTGGGTACTCCTGTGTTTGGTGCATAAATATTTATGAGTGTTACTTCTTGCTCTTGAATTTTACCCCTGACCAATATACAGTGGCCTTCTTTGTGTCATTTGATCATTCTTGGTTTGAAGTTGAGCCTATCTGAGAACAGAATTGCTACTCCTGCTTTTTTCTGAGGTGCTGGGGCATGTAGTATTGTTTTCCATCCTTTGACTTTCAACCTATGAATGTCCTTTTGAGTTGAGTGTGTATCTTGTATATAGCATGTGGTTGGATTTTCTTTCCTATTCCACTGTGCCAGTCTATTTCTCTTAATTGGAGTATTAAGTCCATTTACATTGATGGTTATGATTGAAATGTGCTGACTTATGTTTGTCATGATATTTACCTGGTGTTGTTTATTCCTTTGTAACCTGTGTTTAATTGACTGTGCTGTTTAGTGGGTTCCTTCCATTCTCTTGCATGGAGTTCTGGTCATTGTGGTCTCTCTCTAGAACATCTTTCAGCAGCCTGTGAAGGGCTGGCTTTGTCATCATGAAATTCTTTAGTTGTTCTTTGTCATGGAAGTATTTTACTTCTCCATCAAAATTGAAATAAAGTTTTGCAGGGTATAATAGTCTGAGCTGGAATTTGTTTTCGTGTAGGACTTGAAGAACTTTGCTCTATGCTCTCCTTGCCTTCATTGTTTGTGTAGAGAAGTCGGCTGTAATTCTGATGGGTTTTCCTTTGAATCTGAGCTCCTTCTTCTCTCTAGCAGCTTTCAGTATATTATTTTTGTGTTGTATTTCTGGGATCTTAACTATTATATGTCTCAGTGTGTTTCTGCTTGGATTGAGGTTATTTGGTGTTCCGTATGCTTTGGTGACCTGAATGTTGGATTGTTTCCTCATATTTGGGAAGTTTTCTGCGATTATTTCCCCCAAATTCTTTTTATGTCATTTTTATTGACTCCTTCATTCTCATTGATACCAATTATTCTTACACTGTTCATCCTGGCATGATCTTGCAGGTGATGGATTATTTTTTCCTGCATTCTTGTTGTTTTTAAGATATCCTATCTCACCTTTTCATTAGCTGCTCTGGCATCTTCAAGATCTGAAACTCTGTCTTCGCTTTCTCTCAGATGGTTTTGTAGACTCGTGATTGATATTTTTAGTTCTTCTATATCTCTTTGCCTGTTTCATATGTTCTATTTCTTTTCTGTATTGCTCATTCAAGAAATCCATGATATTTCTGATCTCCTCAATTTTTTTATCCATGTCTTCTTTAGAGGTAGTTATTAATTCTTTTTCTGCTGTGTTTTTTCCAAGTTGGGTTTCCTCTGTATATTTCTGGACTTGTTTCTGTATTTCAGATGCTATGACTTCAAAAAGTTCTCTTTTTATTTCAGAACTTATTTTTGCTTTGAGTTTCTCATGATCTTTCTGCTGTTGTTTCTTTACTTCTTATGCTGTTAATTCATATATATCAGCTGAAATAGTGCTCTCTGCACTTGTTCTTGGTGAGCATAGTTTTTCCACCCACTGTTTCTGGAATTCATTCTTTATTTCAGATACTATATATTCAGATATTTCTTTTTTAATTTGGGGAATTACTTGTCATTTTATTTCCTTATAGCGTTTTGCTGTTGTTCCTTTGCTGCTGTATCTGTTAGTTCATTCATTGCAGCTGAGCTAGTGTCCTCTGCCCTTCCTGATGGATTCGAGGTCTGGGATTGCATTTTTCCCCCTTGTCTTTGTCATTTTGTATAGCACTGACCTTTGACCTTTGGCATAGAGCTTTGGTGCAGCTATAAGCTTAGCTTGTTATGAGATTCGGGTGCCAATCAATTAAGTTTGAGATTTTCCAGGTATGCCCATCCTGGATCTAGCTGTTGTGTTCAGTTCCTTTTTTGCTGCAGCTCCTTTGGTTCCCCTCTGCTGGTTCCCTGTTCAGGTGAGCACGAACTGAATTGTAATGTAGAGCAAGTAATGAATCTTCCCCATCTTAGCTGGCTTTAGGGAGAGGATCCAGAAACTTATCGGGGTCAGCCCTCCTGTGTCAGGCAGGTTGTTCCCCAGGTAGGCGGGCCTGGGCTTTGGTGTGTCTTCTGTGCTCACAGAATGATAGTGGATGATCTTATTCACTGAGTAGGCTGTACTGGGTTGGGCAGCCTGTGCTGGGTCCGGGTCTATGGGCCATAACCCGAGAAGGCTGGGAAAGGTCCCTCTGGTGCAGTGGGCCTGGAGCCCTCACTCACAGGCCAGGCTGTGCTGGGTTTCAGTCCAGGCGTGGGACCAGAGATTGCTGAGAAATATCCCTCCGGCCTGGCAGGCTTGGAGTTCTCACTCCAGGCCAACCTGCAGTGGGTCTGCGGCTTTGGGGTGGGACAGGTAATCATTTGGAAA
>PVKA01048014.1:0-14013 GCA_004027165.1 Ctenomys sociabilis
CATAATTTTTTGAAGAACAAATAAGTGAAACAGTTTCAAATCAAATTAGCAGAACAGATTCAACAATTAGTACATTGCATATTGTTTTCTTAGTGGTTATTTGTTGTACAAGGTGAAGACATGATATTTTATCTACAAACACTATTAGTGCAGATTCCTTGATTCACTGAATTAAGAGAATGTAACTGTATATCTATTTTTTAAAGCTGAATTATAGTACAGTTTCAATAATTAATACTTTTTACATTGTTATCTTCCTAGTGGTTATCCATAGTGCAAGAAGCAAGCAGCATATCTTATCGGAACATTATTAGTGCAAATCTTTCTTCTCATAGAATTATGTGAAAGTAGCTGCATATTTATCCTAACTGTTCTGTGTATACAAATACAAGAAACATCCATGGTGTGATTTCGCTGAAGGACTCATCCTGATATGGCCATTATTCCAGGGTGTGAGGAAAATAAATTTAAGAGTTAATCACTGAACAGGATTATGTTGAAACTGTCTCAAATTCCCTTTTCAAGTCTGGCTTGGGGAAGCAGGGGGAATGCACACACTAGAGGCTGACGCAGGGGAATCATGAAGTTTGAGCACAACCTGGGCAACTTAGTAACTTATAGAGAACTTGTTCCAAGAAAGAAAGAAAGACAGACAGACAGAGAGAGAGACAGAGAGGGAGAGAGGGAGAGAGGGAGAGGGAGAGAGAGAGAGAGAGAGAGAGAGAGAGAGAGAGAGAGAGAGAGAAGAGAAGAGAAGAGAAGAGAAGAGAAGAGAAGAGAAGAGAAGAGAAGAGAAGAGAAGAGAAGAGAAGAGAAGAGAAGAGAAGAGAAGAGAAGAGAAGAGACTCAAAGAGAAAATGAACTGGGGAAGGGGGTGTGCATATAATTCAGATCAAAGGGACTGAGTTCAATCCCCAGTACACCACCACTGTCAAAAAAAATGCTACTGAAATAAAGCATTTTAAGACGTACTCCAACATATCAAATAACACAGGCAATCTCAAAAGAGGGGAAGAATGTCAGGATAATCTCACAATCCCAATGTAAAAAAAATCTCCATTTGGAGTGAGAAATACCAGATGTCTAAGCACTTTCCAAATCCCCTACCTTGTATTCACTTAAAATCTCTCATTTCTGTATTTCTCTTGAGCAAGCCATCATTTGACCCACTGTTCTTTCTGGACATTATTCTCTTTTTTTCCTCCCATCTTTTAAGGGGAAAGTATCAGAATAAGAAATAGAAGTATCTTCCTGTTTTAGTACCTGAAATCTTAACAGTTGAAATTCCATGGTCCAAGGTGTTGAATCCCCAGTGTTGCTTTTATACCACAACTATTTGTGGAATGGTTTATATTTCAGTGTGACAGCTCAGATTAACATGACACATGGTATCCTTGTTCTGTTTCTCCCAGGAGATGGCACTGAGGAAAGTGAGTGAAAACAAGTTGCAGACAGGCTAGGTTTTGATTTGCGTCAGAAAGAGGGAGAGAACCTGAGCAACTAAGGGCAGGTCTACAGGCCAATGGGCCTCGGATGTGGGGAGCAGAGGGCACCCTGGAACAGGAAAGAGCAAACTGCACAGGAGAAACTGCCTCTGCCAGTTTACCTCATATAATTGCAATTAGGTGACCAAAAATTACATGCACCACACAAGCCTGAATGTGTCAGTTATTTTATTTTGAAAACTTTTGCACATGGTAGGCAGTAAAAATATTTGTGGAATGAATGAAATTATCACCAACACCCCTGAGCCATATGATAACTAAGTATAAAATTCTTCTCATTAAATTGCAGTTCTGAAGCTGAGGCCCCTTACAGTTGAGTGACTTTTATCGGTAACAGGATTGCCACAGTATGGCCATCTGTCCCAAGTATATGTTTTGAAGCTAGTTCTCCATAATGCTGCATATTGTGTTTCTTTCTAACCTTGAAGCCATTGTGTTTTATCATCTTTGCTTGCCTTGTGGCTATGTGGATAATATATCTATAATACCAACTATATTGGTGACAATTGTGCACGATCTAACGTTAGTTAGCACCTCACCATGTAGCCATTCATTTGCATCAGGTGTCTACTGGCAATATTGTTGTTTTGCAGGCTGACGTCTTGGGAGCTTGATGTCATTCAGTTGGCACACAACGGAGCAGGTTTCTTATCCTTACGTGCTCTGGCACCCTGTACCATGTAGCTTGTGCTCTGCTATGACAGGGCACTCAGTTAAGGATGCTGCCAAGAGAAAAATAGCTCCCCATAGTAACTGTAAATTCAAGGAAAGTGAAAGACTCTGAGTCCCTGGTGCCACGTAGACTCTATCTGGTGTAGAGCTCTAAAGCTCCTGCTTTGCTACAGCTATGCACAGATGGGCCTTCTGCTCATCTGGCAGAACACTAGGCAAATTGGCCGGAGGCAGTGCTTCTGTGGTCTGTTCGTGCTCCCTGCACAGGTGGAGAGACACAGGGAAATCTAAGGCCTGCCTGTGACCTTGAGAAGGAGGCTAGTCTCTCCCTCTGCTCCCCGGTCTCTCTGGGATTCTGCAAAGCTAGCCTGTGAGTTCCCTGGGGAGTAACCTCCCTCCAGCAGTTCCTGGACTTGCTGCCTCATTCTTTGTGGTTAGCCTGGTGGAAAGCACCTTTCACCAGCCAATGGTCCAGAACAGTCCCCTGTTCCTTCCTGTAGAGCAATAAAGGTAAGGTTTGGCTGGTGCTGGGAACATCAGACCAGCCAGGGCTGCCCAGGATCATGCGGTGCCACCCTCAGGGCAGCAGCTTGGCTTTCTGAGTACTTCTGCAGAGGGGCAAGCCAAAAGTTGGAGCTAAGATTTTGTTAAAAGATAAAGCTGTTTTTCCAGTGCTGGCTCTGGCACTGGCGGTGTACACATATATTCTCATTCAGTTACCCTGATACTGTTGTGAAAATGACCAGAACATCGCTGGCCTCCCAAGCGGCAAGCTGTGGCTTAGCTAGATTAATAACATAGCTGAAGCACACCTACAGAACATCAAGAGCAAGGTTTAAATTACACTATTGTGTGCCGGGGAAGCTGAGGTGCCCAACCCCATTTGCTATCTTACTCCCACACTCTCACATGGCTCTTGAAAGATGCAGGAACAAAAGATGCCAGTGCCACTGGCAGTGAGAAGCTTTTCCTTCCAGTTGAGGTTGTACCTGTGGCCCCTGTGAGCAAGAGCGGAGTCCCTCCACTTCCCCTCACTGGCCTGCTTCCCACTGAAGGTGAATCACAGCCAGTAAGCGAGGACACTTCGTTTTGCACAGCGGCCTTCACATGAGGTTAAACTCATGCCCAGCTATATCCTTGAATCCTGAAGTGTGACTCCCAAGCATGTTCGCAAGCCAGTGCCATTTCCCGATCCTCAAACATGGTCTTCGAGGCCATGCTCTGGAGCACCAAAGCCTGGGATGGGGTCAGATGGGCTGGGCCCGAGTGCTACCATCCAGTGGCTGAGTGACCTTAGGGAAGCTGAGTTCTTTCAACCTCAGTCTGGTAGTGCCATTAATAACATCGGTATATGGCTTAAAGAAGTCTCTGCCTGTGCCAAACCTTAGTCTTCCATTCTGCGGAGCAAGATAATCTGTATCCCCTGACTCTCTTATCCAATCTCAAAATCCTGATTCCTTTAAAATCTGGAGTTCCCTAGGACAACTACAGCAAACCCCAACCACCCATTTAATCATGCTCACCTTGCACACACACCCCAGGCTTATTGTCTCGGGCAAGCATTGTTAATTTTCTCATCTCCACTTTTAGCATCACACTGACTTTTTATTTAACTTTTTAGAAGAATTATGCCCCTTCCTAACTTTCATTAAATGTCTGATGAATTGGGATGTTGTTAGTTATCCGAAAACTAATCAGCTCACTGGTAAATCAGATTTTCTGGCCATTTTTTCAACCAGGTGAAATAATCTCATATATGTGTAATTGACATTAGTTCAGGGGTTCATTTACAGGTACTAAACAACTATGAGGTAGTAGCTGCTTTGCACTTAAGTATGATAAAATGAGCTGACTGGAGAATAAAGGCAGAGCAGGGACCGGGCTTTAGGTTAGGATGCACATGGCCAAAGGCAGAGAAAGTGATAACAGGCCTTACTGGACATGAACTTCCTGTACAGACACTGGATTCTGTAATGTATTGCACAGGTCCAGCCATGGGGTAGAGGTGGCCTTCTCCCCAGTGGCTGGAGCTGTGGGCTGCTGATGGCTCACAGTTGAGTGCCTTCCCAGCCACTGCCTTGGGTGGAAGAAAGATTCAGCTCAACATTTTGTTCTTGTAGCCCACTGACCAGTCAGAAAGCAGTAAAAAGGCCTGGACCACTTACCTCACTTTAGCAAATTCATACCTGATTAGTGGTAACCAAAAGGCCATACCCAGCTCCAGAACTCTCTGCAGAACTATTCACGGAAGGGCTCAGCTTCTGTTGTTTCTCTGGTCATCTCAGAGAAACTTTAGGTTTCCCTTGCATAGTCATTGTTGGGAAAGGTCCTGCCTAAAGGCTTCCTTGGAGCCCCTGTTCTACTCATAGCCTTTGCTTTCCATGTGTGTGTGAACATCTAAGTGGACCTCTCTCCCACATGTCACACAGGTTAGACTGCTGCTGCTTCTTTCCTGTTACCTGTAAGGCTTGGCTATGCATTATGTTTTAGGGTGAGCCTTTACCTTTGATCCCCACACTGAGAAACATTTAATAATTTGGCTCAGGGCTATTTCCATTCATTTCCCTTAGGGATAGAATGACGGAGGTTTCTATTGTTATTGTTGTTTATTTTGTTTTGCTTTTCTTTTTCATAGACTCTACATCTTCATTTTGGACCAAGGTGACCTGCATTTGTAACCCTTCCACAAATGACTTGCATTCCTTAGATGATGCTTCATACTTCACCTGCAGCTGTGCTGTGCCTTCAAGGAAATGGTGCCCAGCCCTTCCTCTGGCTTTCCATGATCTCTAGACAGATGTCCATGGTGAAGAACAGCTGGGTAAAGCTTCCTCATGTCTTTGACTCACAGAAATTCCCTCTTTCACTGTGGCCTGCTCTTGGGCTTCAGAAATTCATTATAAAAAGTAACTGCTTTCTCATTCCCAAGGTAGGTGGCTCCATCACCCTGCCCTCTGCCAAAGTGGTCCAGGGCTGAGTCCCACCTTTCTTAGGGAGCTCTTGCCTGCTCCTGCTCAAACCAGTCCCAGGCTGGTGATCTGAGCCAGCCTTCCTCCCCAAAATCCTTTCTTGGACATCCTAGATTTGAGGAACAAGATTTGTTTCACCCTCTTCATGGAGAAAATTTGGAGCAATTTAAGAACACATAAAATGTTATTCACTTTTAAAACCCAAGCCTGTACATGCAAGACTTGGCTATGTGTTAAGTGGATGAATCAAGAGGAGATTGCTATTGCTTACTTAAACATTTGGCAGATAGAAGAGCTGAACTGTTGAGAGTTTCCATCCTTGTAGCTCAAAAGCAAAAACTAGATTGGAATTTGGGATTGTTATTACCTTACTGTGTAACCTGGAGCATATTATTCAGCCTCTTTGGGGCTCAGATTCCACTCCAAAGGGACAGGAGTATAATATATGTGTATAATAGCTACCTGGCAGAACTTACATGAAAATTCAGATGAGTTAGGGTATGTTAAGGTATTGGGCAGAGTACTCACACAGTCACCAACTCTTTCCATGCCAATATCTTCCCATTCGGTATTAGATCTGGATTTGACCCATAATCATCTGTCGTGGAACAGAAGGCCATCAGTTACTGAGATAAAGGAGCAAGTCACTGATCACTGGGGGGCTTGGGGTCATAAAGAAAATTATACTAACTTGAAATTCTGCTGCACTGTGCCTACTTCCTTACCTGTTGGAATGTCGAACAGACACGTGCATAGGTGGTGTTGGTTGCAGAAGCTTGAAGGTTATGTGGCTATCAGTGATCCAGTATTTCCTAACTCTGTGCATTTTCTCCCTGAGTGTGGCTGAAGGGCTATATTAGCTAAATCTCTTGCACAAGAGAAATGCAGAGGGATGGATCAAAAGTAAGCATCAAGTATAATAAGAAGAAAAAACATGTAAAAACACAAAGGAAAGTAAAGATTTCATGGGCATGACTGATCAATCACTGCAACCTGGTTTCCTGGAAAGACCCCACAGAAAGTCAGATGATAAATTTCCTAACACATGAACAATCACAGCTGCTTATACTAACAAACCAGCTTCCAAACCATTCTATCAATGCTGATTTAATATTCCGAGGCAGCTGGATGGACTGCTCTGTAGACAAAATTAGTAATCAATGTAGCCTATCTTATCATCAGTAAGACACATGGCTCTTGGCCACAGTGAATTTGCTAACAGGCTTGGAAAACACTATCTCAAGGGGAAAGGCAGATGCAGTATGAATCACGCTTGAGGTGGTGCTCTGGGCACTCAGTACGCAGGTAATTTCAGGCACAGTTCGAAAGACTGTTGCTGAGAATTTATTTCTCACTTGAGTTAATCCTGAGTTATAAGGCATGACTAACACTTTGCAGAATGGAATTAAACTTCTGAATAATCTTGACAAGTTGGAGAAGTAATTAGTCATATACTCTCCAAGTTGCAGACAACCAAGGCCAAAGTTTATTTAGAGAAAACACCTTCACAAGTATATGAATGGGGAAATGGAAGCCTAAGACACACACTAAGAAAAGACTCATGCTGATTTCTGGGGAGTGATGCAGCTCATATTCACCAGCAGCTCAAGAACCAGCCTTGGGAATCAGCTTGAATCACAGGTCTTCCTCTTCTGAGATGAGATTTCCAGGATAGATCCTTCCTCCTGGTTCACCTCCCCTATGGCCTTGTCTTCTTTTAAAAAAGATAATAATCTCTATGTTGTTCATTTGCTATGGGAAGAACTTGAAGAAAATCCTTTGCAGCAGAGAGCAGTTGCTGTTGGTTGTCTGCATATAATGCTCCTGCTGGAAAGCAGATGAAATTTTATAGGTGGCTACATTGGCATCTTCCTGGCAGTGATGCTCTTCCATCTCAGGAGTGAATCCTACTCCGTCCTGTGTACTAGCTGTGGACTCTTCTCTCTGTAGATGGCTTAATATGTGCAATAATGTATGTTTTATGTAAATTGGAGATGTTCTCACATTTATTGCTTTTTTTTTTTTTTCAGAACCAGGGATTGAACTCAGACCCTTGCACTTGCCAGGGAAGTGCTAATTTTACTGAGCCATTTCACTGTCCCCTATTGCTTTAAAATATAAAGTGCCTGGTCAATTGAAAAAAGCCACTAGTCACATCTTTTCGTTATTAATTTTTCAATATCATTTGACTCTGCCAGTCACCTTCTTCTTTTCATTGCTTTGGAACTTTCTCACTTGTTTTCCAGTTTCTCCTCTTCTCCTTCATCTTCCAGACTATATAGAAATTAAATGTAATTTCTGACTACAAATCACAAGTTGTGGCCTTTGATGTTTTTAAGAAGAAAAGGAAAATGGTATCATCTACAAAGCCTTTTTAAGTTCCAGCTTGATAGTTTTCACCCTGACAACATCTTGGAATGGTTTAAAATATTCCAATCCCAAGGACCCACACCAGAGATATTTTTCTTTCATTAGTTTAATTTAAGATATAGACATTTTAGAAATCTGTCTAGGTGCCTCTCTCATGATCAGGGCTGAGAATCCCTATGTACCACTTAACTCTGCATAGAGATGAGCTAGCATCCAGCAGCCGTGCTTGCACTTCTCTGAACGGGAGACACTGCCATGCTCCCATGGGTGCTGGAAAGGCCTTTCTACCCTTCCCTTTTCACTCAGTCCCACCAGGTCACAAGTCCATCACCTCCAGTGCAGATGTCAGCTCCTCCCTCCTGGAGGCTTCTTAGGCTCCAGCTGTGCACACCCCTCCTGAGCCCCCCACTGTGCTAGCTGCTCCCCTGTGGTACAGCTTTGATGCCAGGTCATGGCTTCACCCATCCTTCACTCAATCACTGTGAGTTCTCTCATCACTTACGTTGATTCTTCATCCTTTATGGCAAGAATAGTTTCAGCCATGAATTTAGATAAATGAAAAAATTCCTAGGTCTTGGTTTCAGAAGCATAGTGCATGAGAAAGAACACTGACCTCAATTGGAGTCCTTTCCTCACCTCCTGCTAATTAGTGGGGCGGGGAGCAGACTGTGACTTGTGTCCTGTGTTCATGAAGGACGTCAATGACAGTTCATTGATGACCTGTTTCTAATGAAGTGAGCACAGCAGGAGTAAAGATGGGTCGGCCTTAAGATTTAGATGTAAAATGAGAGTGGCTCTTTATTGAGGTCTCCCTGTGTGTACGTGAGTGTGTCACTCACTGTTACAGTTTATACCTAAAATGTTCCCCCCAAAGTCTCATGGGTTTAGACAGAGGCGGGTCTTTTAGAAAGTGATTCAGTCATGAAACACAATTGTCAAATGTGATGCTGGACATGGGTTTGGCTGGAAGAGGTGGATCATCTAAGGTGTGACCAGGAAGGATCTGCTTCACGCCCGGTTTTTCCCTTCTCCGTCTCTCAACCGCCATGATGTAAGCAGTTTTCCTCTATACAGGCCCTTCCTGCCTTGGAAACCGACTACTCCAAGCTGTTAGCCAAAGTAAACCTCTCCTCCTTAGGTAGTGGGTGTTCAGTGCCCAGTGATGGGAAAGTGTCTAGGCAGTCATTTTGATGGAAGTCAGCCACCAGGTCGTGGGCTACCCACTAGAGAACGGGCGGAGGTCTCTGTCCCACTGCCAGTGAGGAGCTGGTACTCTAGTCTGACCTCTTCTGTGGCACAGATTCTGTGAGCACTGTGAGTGCCCTTGGAGACAGGTCTGCCCCAGTAGCCTGGCTGTAACCTCACAAGATACCTGAGCCAGAGGCACCCAGCTGAGTGGTGTCCTGATTCTTGACTTAGAGAAGTTGTGAGATAACAAATATTTGTTGTTTTAAGCTGTTAAGTTTCAGGGAAGTTTGCCACATTGCAAAGGATAATAAATATACTGGTTGCAGGGACAGGGAGATGGCTCAGTAGAATAAGCACTTGCCTGGCAAGCACAAGGGCGTGAGTTCAATCCCCAGTTCCACCAAAAAAATAAAATAAAATAAATAAATGAGTACACTGGCTGCATAGCCCTAAGCAGTGGTTTAATTTGCTACACACCCATGTCTTCATCCTTCTTTCTTCATCTGTAAAAATGAGAATAACAACCACAGGCTTGGAAAGGAGACTCAGTGATATGATGTAAATAAAAACTGCATGTGCATAAAGCGCTGTGTGGGGCCAGGGCTACAGCTTGGGGGAGCACTGTCTGTCTTGCAAGCACGAGGCCCTGAGTTCAAGCCCAAGTTCCCAAAATTAGTTCTGCATGGAAGTACAGTGCCGCATCTCCAGAAATATCATAATTGAGACAGTTAGAGACCTTTTCATTCTTAATATTTAATGCCGAATATAACATCCCAGAATTAGTGAGAGGTATACAAACAACTTTATTACATCTGATGGGGTTTTTCTGCAGTTCCCAGCTGTGCATGTAGCCAATTTAACATTAAATTCAATGCACACGTCTCTTTACTATTTATCCACTGATAATTAACACCTATGGAAAAAATAGCACAGCATCTTCTATTGATCTTACACCTAAGTGAATTTTTTCTCAGAATATCAGAAACAGAGGACTCATATTCTGGTTTATCTTCAGATCATATAAATAAAATTTTGCCTTTTAAAAGCAAAAGAATGGAAGATTCGAACCTTTATTGAGAGTCTCAGGGGCTACTCCTTCCAGGACCTGAGCTGCAGGATGGGCAGCATGTGGGGAGCAGCAGTAAGGAATGAGTCTGTCTGTCACATGCTTGGTACCTCTTGAGGATGCGAAGAGCTGAATGTGGACGTGGTTTCCATGGAGCCCCTCCGCTGACATGGCTGCTGGAACATGTGCTCCAGAAGCATGACACATCCTAAAGATAAATCTATCTCAGTCTTTAAAAGAGGGGGAGATACATACTAAGGAGGGACCCCAAGAATTAATTTGTGTTCAAGCCTGCTGCTTCTGCTCCAGAACACTGTGCCTCGAGCTAGAATGAGTACAGGAAGGTGTGGCGTTTATACAGAACTCATGTACATTTACAGTGGTTGTCGCTTCTTGATCAACTCACAGAATTATTTATTTATTTATTTGGCTACCAGAAATTGAACTCAGGACCTCGTGCTTGCCAGGCAGGCATCATGCTGCTGAGCTACAGCCCCAGGAGAAGGATTTTTAAAAATATTAATCTTTCCCATGAAAGGACTCTGAGATTTGGTTTGGTGCAAACACCAGGTTCAATTACCAATTAGGTCTGGTCTGTATTATTTGTAAAACCTTGTGTTTGATGTTGTGAAACAAATGTAGAAAAATACTCCATGCCACGATATTATGAATAAAACAAGCTTTTTAGTTTGAGGCATCATATTAAGAGTTTTGATAAATTGTCTCATCTTCATAAAACCTTAAAATGATAAAAACATTTTCTTTTTTAAAAACTTTTTTATGTCAGCTTTTAGTGCTATGGTCATCCACTAGGTAAATAATTATTGAATTTTTGATATAATTCAGCTATAAAAAAACCTGTAAATATAATATCATGTATGCACCTTGTACAATACCAAAACGTTGTGAAAACAGTTTGCAGTGTATTAATTCATCGACTCTGTATGGTTAAGGTGTTTTGAAACTGTCTGATTGACATTTGTATTTTAATAAAATAAAAATAAATGGAAAAAAAAAACTTTTTTCAAAACTTTTTCTTTGGTACAGGGTCTCACTATGCAGTTCCAACTTGCAGTGATTCTCCTGCTTCAGCCTCCATAGCACTGGGATTACAGATGTGTGTTGCCACACCCAAGGCTTGGGTATGGCACCAGACAGAGCTTGGCTCCTTGCATTTACTGGACAGATGTTTAGACCTCCCAAGCTATCTCCTCAGCCTAAAAGATTTTCTTTAAAGATAAGAACTAGGATTGTGGAGATAGCTGAGCCAGCTAAGCCCTTGCCTAGGCAAGCTCAAGGACCCAGGTTCTATCCACCACACCATATGCCTCGACGGCCCCACCCCTAGGCTCTCTGAGCTGCCCAGCAAGAGTGGGCATGGTGACACACACCTATAATCCCAGAGCTGGGGAGGCTGAGACATGACGATCACTAGAGTCTGTGCTGCATAGTGAGGCCCTGTACCAAACACATAAAAATAAGTAAATATAGACAAGAACCAAAGTTCAGGTAGAGGTAACAAACTCACCACAGTTATAAGAGCAAAAGTGCGATAGCAAGACCTACAGAGTCCTTTGTGTCCTCCAAACTTTTCTGAATCTCACACTATGCCACTTAATTTGTCAGTTTTGGTTATCAATAACATCAGGTAGTATTCTGTTAAAGCATTTGGCAAAACATCTTTGTGCATTATCTTGTTGATATTTACAACAAACCTCTGAAATTGGAATTATCCCCATTTGTACATGAGAAAATGAAGACTCCAGTAGTTTAGGTGAGTTGACCACATGGGACAACTTAGGGAGAACCCACCCAGTATGAAAGGCACACTGCCCGATGCCGCACAGGAATGTTGGAGGAATTCAGTCTTTTAGTTGGAAACAGCATAAAATAACTAAGGACAAAAGCAGGCTCAGTGGCACTCACGTGGACCCCAGCCCAACTTCGAAAATTCAGTGAGACCTTGTCTCAAAATGAAAAATAAAAAATTTGTTGCTTATTGCAAAGGTTCTGTGTTCAATCCTCAGTATTGTTTAATTGATTGATTGATTGATTAATTAATTAATAATGTATTTAGTACAGGGCCTATAAGATCTCACTACACAGATTGGACTCAGTTCTTCAGCCTCTGAAGCACTGGGATTACAGGTGTGCACCACCACACCCAGTCTCAGTCACCCTCTCAATGTGCCCCAGTGGGTGGGGCCAGCATAGACTGTCCGGGATTGAACCCTGGTCCCTGAGTCTGCCTAAGTTACCCTAGTACTGTTTAACAAAATGAAAAAAGCCTTTGACTATACATGGAGCCCTATCTTCCTATCTTTTCTATGGTAAGCACATAAAGCTGCCCAGTTGAGGAAGGGGTGTTTTGCTCAAGGTGAACAGATTTGGGTTTTTTCCTAGCTCTCCTGTGAACCCATCCACAGTCATGGCCATGGTCCTGGGCCTCTCAGAGCTGCTAAATCAGTAAGGCTTCCAGCTTTACAGTGGTGGGACCTGAAGGG
Source organism: Ctenomys sociabilis (assembly GCA_004027165.1). Classification (NCBI taxonomy): domain Eukaryota; kingdom Metazoa; phylum Chordata; class Mammalia; order Rodentia; family Ctenomyidae; genus Ctenomys; species Ctenomys sociabilis. The sequence continues at coordinate 12,275 of PVKA01048014.1, forward strand.
ATACAGTGCAGAAGTCATTTCAAAAAAGTCAAGCCTTTTGCTCATGCTGAAGGTTAAAATTAGACCCATGTCTATCAACATAAACAGAACTACAGCGCAAATGGATCAAAATTTAAATATTAAAACTAAAACACTAGGGGTTGGGGAGATAGCTTCGGTGGTCTAAACACCAGCCTGGCAAGTGCAAGACCAGGGTTCAATTCCCAGTACCGCATGCCTTGTCAGCCCCACGAATTTTTTAAAAATCATGCCTTGATCAGAAAATTTGGGACACAACTGAGTTCCATGATGTTACAGTACAGGTTCTCCTATGACCTGAGTCCTCACTGACCTTGAAAGGCTAGAACAAAAATGCTGGCTGTCCTTCCAGCCCTTCTTTTTCTCTAATTTTTGGTCTGTAAACTTAGGTTGGTAACCCTCTAGAAGAGAAGCTTATTATTATTACCCTACAACACAGGCAGTTGAGCTTAATCTCACTATCTGTCTGAATATCTAACATCTTAGACATAACATGGAACAGGTATTTTCCATCAAGTATTGATATGTTAAACTTTAAGTCCCTATAGAATATGAAGAAAACAATTAAAAATAGCAATGCACAATTCCATATTTTTACACAGAAATTTAGAAAGCTGACCATATACAGCATTGTAGCAGGACAGTCTTATGACATTTTTTTCTTGTCTCATGTTTTCACTTATTACCCTTTTTATTTTTTTTTAACTTTCTGCTTTTTATTATTACTTTTAAAGAATACAAAATAGAGATAAAAGAAAACAGCATTATACATGATACAAGATTTCACTCAACAAAGTAATAGGAATCCAACAATGGTTGCTGCATTACATGATGCTAAGTGCGAATTAGTTTTTCAGATTACCAGATATAAATGTATAAGCTTTGTTTAAAAAAACAATAACTAAGAAGTCATAAGAAATTCAAGAGAGGAAAAAAATCGGAGTAAAAACAAAAATTGAAAGCATTAACTGCTCCTTTTTTTTGTATTCATATAATTAGAATTCTCAAAATAGAAAGGAGTAGGCAATAAATATTTAAAGATTTAAAATTTCTGAATTTAATTCAACTTATAATACCACATTTCCAAGAAAAATGAACCTTTTGCACAAGAAATTTAAATAAAATCATACCAAGATACATAGAAATAAAATTGTCCAAAACTTATTATAAAGAAAAAAATGATTAAAGCATATACATAAAAAATTGTCTATGGAAGAACAAAATTAAGTAGCATCTTATTCCACATTTGAAAGAAAAGAAAAGGGACCAAGTGTGAAAGAAACTAGACTAATTAAAGGACTAAAAGAAAAAAAAAATCTATCCTCTTTGAATTTTGTACCTAGCAAACATAACTTTGAAACCTAAAAGTAAAATATTTTCTAGTTATACAAACTTGAAATATTTTAATACCTCCAGATGTAGCATATAGAAATAACAAAGAGCATAATTCAAAAGGTAAGAGAACTTGCAGTATGCTCCTGGATGAACAATAAAGAGCTCTCAAAGTGATAGTTATGCAGGACTATATAAAATATATTAGACAATAAAAGGGCATTGAAAATTTCTAGGAAACAATACCAATCTTATATCGGGATATAAATGCATTTTTTTCATATATGTGTGTGTATAAAGCACAGGTAAGAAGTAATATAAAGTCAACAGAAAATAGAAATATAGTTTTTAAAGTTTCTAAATACTAGGAGAACATATCATACAATGTC
>PVKA01048015.1:0-14015 GCA_004027165.1 Ctenomys sociabilis
AAAAAAAAAAAAAAAAAAAAAAAAAAAAAAAAAAAAAAAAAAAAAAAAAAAAAAAAAAAAAAAAAAAAAAAGAAGCAGACAACCTAAAAAGCAGAAATAATTGTGAAATAGTGTCAAAAACCCCAGAGCATCTTCTCTGTCATCAACATTCCTGAGTTTCCAAGTACTGGCTACCTCTGTCCATGTCTGTTGGCAGTCAGCTCTCACCATCTGCAGTCTACTTGCATCATCCGAAGTGGACCTCCTTCCCCAGCAGGAACATTTACTTGGTTCAAGCCACCCTTTCTCAGAAGGCCAAAACCATCCCTAAAAGTGCTAAATGTCTTGCAGTTTCAACACCTTAAATCTTTTGTTAGTTGCACAGGTGACCTTATCTGTTCAACACTGAACATGAACTCCATCCTTGAGCCAATTATTTACTGAGGAACCCATGACATTACTTAAATGTGAAAAGATACATGTTCTCTGAGGTAGCAGATGTCTACGGCCATACCACCCTGAACGCGCCCCGATGTTGTCTGAGGTAGCAGAAGAAAATCTTCTTGATAGTATTCCAGAAGTCAATTTACTTAAAGCTCAATCATGTCTTAGACTACACGGCAATGAAAAGACAGCTTCTGTAGATGTCAGCATGCCCCCGTGCCCAACGGAGGCAGGCCTGTTCTCTAGTCTCACCAAGTGCCAGATGAAAAGTGAGTGATCAGAAAAGAGTACATCCAGCATCTGACTTTTAACTGTTCTTGAAAGATAAAAAGAAGGGGCTACCAAGATAGTTCAGCAGTCCAAAGTGCCTACTTAGGCAAGCTTAGGCAAGCAGGGGACCATGGTTTGATCACTGACACCATATGCCATGCCAGTCCCGCCCTCCGGGCGGGCTGAGTAGTGCCCCCCCCAAAAAAGATGAAAATAAAAGTTAACTAAGAAGAGATAATAAGAAAGTCAGAAAAGAGAGGAACAAGGATAGAAGGAAAGATTGAGGTATACAGGAAGAGGCAAGAAGGAGGAGCAAACCAAGAACAAAGATGAGAAATATATTTTCTTATACAGACAAAAAAAATCCTGTTTCATAATTTTATGAACCAAAAGAAACTATCAAACCAAGGTAAAAGATGCATCTTAAAGTGTCTTTTAGTATAAAAATAAACTCACATTGTATCTTAAAACTAATAAAGAATCATCAAAAGATTTGAAGCAGAGAAGTGTTATCATCATCTTTTGAATCATCAAAAGAAGTGAAGCAGACACTAGTTTTGTTATAACTGAACCAATTCAAAAAATGTTAAGTAACAAAGAACATTTAAGAATGCTATCACAGAAATAATTCTGACAAACAAAGAGAAATTATAGCAGCATTTATGATACAGAGAAGAAGAAAGGTCTTAGTACATAGGTTGGGGTGAGGAATTATCTACTAATGGCATAGCAGAGAAAATCAAACCCCAGCACACTGAAATAGTGGGTAGAGCAAGAAGAAAAGGCTCCATTGTTAACCAACTACCACGCAATCAATATCCTACTACATGGTCAAAAACTGGAAGCTTCCACACTAAAATCAGGAATAAGACAAATAAGACAAGGATATCCACTATCACCACATCTATTCAGCTTAGTTCTAGAAACATTAACCACAGCTATTAGATGAGAGAAAGAAATGAATCAAATAATGATAGGACAGGAAAAAGTTAAATGATCATTATTTTTTAATGACATGATACTTTACACAGAATACCTCAAAAGCTCCACCTGAAGACATCAAGATTTAATAACCAAATTCAATAGCAAAGTAGATACAAAGTCAACACACAAAAATCAGTAACATCCCTGTCCCAAACAACAAACTCACTGAGACCAATTAGGAAGACAACACCTTTCACAATAGCATCCAAAGAAAAAAAAACTAGGAATGAACTTGACAAGGGAAGTAAAGGACTTCTACATTTAAAATCACAGTACTCTGAAAAAGGACATTTAAAAGGACATCAGAAAATGGGCAAATGTGCTTCAGAGAGACAGATTCCAAATGCAATGGGCATGGAAAGGAGGCTCACACTGAATTCCTGTCAAATAAACACACTAAAGGGTAGGTGAAGGACAGGAGCTTATGGAAAAGAAAGAACAGCCCAAAAATGGAGGATGAAATTTTTTTTAAATGGTTTTTAAGGAAATGAACATGTTCCCACCCCCAAACAAAAATGCGACAGAGACATGGACATTAAATTGTAACTAAACTGGATTCTAGGAAAATGTTTTAATGGAATTCCTTACCTATGTAATATGCTCCCCAACATTTTAATACATTCATGATAAGGATGTAATTCATATGCCTCACTACTAAGTAGCTCTAAACCACTGGTGGCTATATGGGTGAGTGTCTGTTGGGGGGCATGGGACAGTCACATCAAGAGGTACAAGCATTTGAGGAGAACAGGAATGGTTATTCTTTTATACCATTGGTTCAAGCCAACCAGAAATAGGTTAAGAACCCATTCCATTCATGTGATATTCTATTCTAATTTCTAAAGAGAGCCTCTATAATTCTACAACCTCTCCTTAGTCCTCTTCTGAATTGATCTGCACAAAAAAAAATAAACATGTTTATCTGAAAAGCAAATGCTGATGCTGCCCTCAAGAAGTTAAACTCCAGTTCTAGTTCCAAAAACCAGGGCCGAAAACAACCCACACTAAAGACAATCTCCACCTAGTATGGAGATTTCTGGTCCATATTCTCTTTTTATTCACAAAACCTTTAGGCCCCCAAGTCTGCTAATCTAGAAATGTAATATGATGAAGAAGCCCCTCAGGGCTGCCTGTAAATTAATCATTTTCCTTCCATTAGTTTTTGTATTCTGAGGTTTTTCAGGTGAATCATGAGTAGTACAGACCATTAAAGTTTGGTAATAAAAGGAGACTAACATCAGTGCTTGATAATAATTAAATAGACCATGCTATCACTCTTTTTTATTGTCTTTTTTAAAAGAAAGAAAATCAAATCTCCAAAGATTTATATCAACAACTTATCTAACATCAAAGGACCTATGAGTATCTAAGCAGAATTTTAAATCTCCATTTTTACTCTACTAGTCTTCTTCAGTTTGAGTGTAGAAAGAGCAAGAGGAAAGTAGAGGTAAAGAAAATTGAAAAAAAATTTCTTTTTAAGGAGATTAAAATGAGTCAACTCTTTTCCATCCAGAGACCAGGCCCTGCCTGTGTGTGGGCGATCACCCCACACGGACGTGAACCTCCTGCACTAGACAGGCCTGGTGTGGAACTCTGCAGCAGAACTCCCTGGAGAGAGGCTAGGGGCCAGACTGACCCAGCTAATACAGGAGCTGAACATCTTGCCAGAGGGGCACAGCGGGTTCACTTCCACAGGTTATAGCAGGAAAAAGCTGAGCACAGCAGCCACACCCAAGCCAGGTACATCTGGATGATCTCAAATGGGGTAGATCCAGACCCAGTGAACTGAGACACAGATCTATGAGAGCATCCTCTCTCTTTCTTTGTTGATCTAGAGAGGAGGCAACAGGAAACTGGGGTAAACCAGTCTGCCAGAAAGACCCCATATACATCAAGTGGAGGTGATCAGACAGAACTTAGGGGAACCAATTTAAATACAAATTCCCAATTTAATATCTGCTTAGCTACACAAACATAATATTTGCTCTCATGGTCGAAAATACAAACCCATTAGTAACAAAAGCTTTTCAACTGCTAAATATTGCTATCCATTATTAGTGTTCCTAATTGTAGTTCTGTAAATACAAAACTGTAACTGCTTTAACCACATAATCTGTCTTGGGTAAGAATTTTTGTAGGTGCTAAGGTAGTAACTGCATCAAAGCTCTACAACAAAGGTCAGAAGACAGTGCTATACAAAATAACAAAGAAAGAGAAAAATGTATTCTCAGGCCCTAAGCCCACTTAGAACAAATGCAGGACAAAATACCAAAGAAGAAATGGAAAATCATACATTTCAAATCTCTGAATTAATAGTGTCTAAAGTAAAGAAACAACTGCAGAAAGGTATAGAGGAAATCATATCAGAAATAATTTCTCAAGTGAAAAAAAGAAATGATACCTATAATGAAAGAAATACTAAGTGGATCTAAATAAGACCCTGATTAAAAAAAAATAGAGGAGAATAGGAAAATTGTGGAATCCTTGAATGAGCAACATAGGAAAGAAATGGAATGGAGGAAGCAGATTAAAAGAGATACACAGGAAATTAAAACCACAATCAAAAGCTGGCAAAACCATTTCAACAAAAGTAAAGATGAAGTTTCATATCTGGAAGACACCATTGCATCTAGTGTAAGGGTAAGAAGAGATCTCCTAAAACACCTGAGATAGGAGCGGCAAAATACCTCAGCAGATTCCTCAAAAGAGTAGAACTATAAATCCCATTGAAGCCAGCTATCCCCCTACTGGGAATTTTCCCGGAGGAAGGACATAGTGATATATGTATACCTATGTTTATAGCTGCACAATTTGTGATAGCAAAATCTTGGAAACAACCAAGATGTCCATCACATGAGGAATGGATGAAATGGATGAAAAAGATGTGGTATTTCTATATAATGGAGTATTACTCAGCTATTAAGAATAATAATCTTGAAGCATTTATATTGAAGTGGATGCCACTTGAACATATACTTATAAGTGAAATAAACCAGACACACCTATGCAAATATCATCTAGTCTCCCTAGTATAAGAAGTGAAAAGAAGAAATACAAATAGAAATGTACAAGAACAACTAAAAACAATTGAGTCAGATAGGGCAAAGTGAACGGCATATGCTGCAGGGTACTAATTAGCTTTTCTTCTGGATGGTTAACAATCTAAGTTCACAGATCAAAACTGGAGAAATAGAAGAGCCGCAAGGTCAGCCAACATTTTGGCCCTAGCCTTTCAAGGTCAGTGAAGACTCAGGACATAGGAGAACCTGTACTGTCACATCATGAAACTCAGTTGAGCCCCAAATTTTCTGAACAAGGAGATTATGGATCTACAGAGAAAAGATATCAAAGTTCTATAGTGTGCTTAGGGAGAGTCACATGGAGAGAAAACTTTCTCTCAGGCTCTCATAGAAAGCAAACTGGTCAAGCATTGACTGTGACTCATCCACATGGATGACACAGACAAAGGATCTACAGAATAAGGTGCAGGATTACAAGATAAACCCTCAGGGGACTTCACTGACCTCATCAGAAACAAAAACTACATGTTTTGGTATATAGGTCTTGCTCTATCTAGGTCTTAACCATCCAGCAGAAAAGTATAAAAATGAGGTATGCAACATGGGGCCATAATAAGTGGGGCTGTAAATGGTTGCAGTCAACAATTTCTTCAGATAACTCACCATTGTGTAGAATGCTGGACTGTGTAGGACTGTGTTGTCGAGTTCAAGCACCTAAGTTAGTTGAATGACAATGCAGTGCCCATCTTTGACAGGTGTAGACAAAGGAAGGGGTATAGAAAGGAAGAATCATGATTAAGAGAGGCAAGATTTGCACTAATGATGGTTGGACAGGATATTATGTCGTCTTCTATTACTATGGACAACCACTAGGAAAATAACAAGGTAGAAAGTATTAATTATTGAATCTTTGATATAATTCAGGTACAAAAATAAGATACATAAACAGCTACATTCTCTTAACTTACTGATAAGGGACATCTGCTATAATAATGTCTGTAAGTATAATAATCATGTATGCAACTTGTACGATACCAAAACATTATGAAAAGTTTGCAATGTATTAATTTATCAAATCTGACCTGTTAAGGTGTCTTAAAACTGTCTCATTGATATTTGTACTTCAATAAAATGAAAAATAAATAAAATAAAATGTTTGAGAAGTCAAAAAATAAATAAATAAAGCATCTGCTAGGCAGCAGGGGCCTGGGGTTCGATCTTCCACATGCTGTGCTGGTCCTACCCCAGGGCATGATGAGACATCCATTGAGACTAGGCAGGGTGGTGTGTGCCTGTATTTCCAGCACTTGGGAGGTTGTAAAGAGGAGGATCACTACAAGTCTGATCTACATAGTGATACCCTGTACACGCTGTAATAAATGCAAGAAAAAAAAAAACTAGGATGCAGGAAAAAAATAATTGAACATCTGCAAGATGATAGAAAGATGAACAACGTAAGAATAGGCATCAATGAGAAAAAAGGGGTCAATACAAATGATATAAAAATAATGTGGGCAGAACTAATACCAGAGAACATCCCAAATATGAGGAAGCAATCTGACATTCAGATAACCGAAGCATACACAACTCCAAATAAATCAGCCCAATTAGAAACACACCAAGACATAGAATAATCAAGATCCCAGCAATATAGTACAAGAACAATATACTAAAAACTGCTAGAGAAAAAAAAATACACCACATTTAAAGGAAAACCCATCAGAACAATGGCACATTTCTCTGCATAAAACATCAAGTTCAGAAGAGCATGGAACAAAGTACTTCAAGTCCTCAATGAAAGGAAATTCCAGTCCAGACTGCTATACCCTGCAAAACTCTCTTTCAAATATAATGGAGAATAGAAATACTTCCTTGACAAAGAGCAACTAAAGAATTTCATGATGACAAAGCCAATCCTACACAGACTACTAAAAGATATTCTAGAGAGGGACCAAAATGACCACAACTCCATGAATGAGAATGGAAAGAGCCCAACAACAGGACAAACAATTCAACACAGGAGAAAAAGCAGTAAATAACAGCAGGTAAATAACATGTCACTCATAAGTCAATACATCTCAATTATAACCATCAGTGTAAATGGACTTAACTCACCAATTAAAAGAAACAGACTGGCAGTGTGAATTAGGAAGAAACATCCAACAATATACTGTATGCAGTAAGTCATAAAGAAATTCATAGGCTGAAGTTCAAAGGATGGGAAACAATACTACATGCCTCTACACTTCAGAATAAAGCAGGGGTAGCAGTCCTGGTCACAGACAGTCTGAACTTCAAACCAAGACTGATCAAACAAAATAAAGAAGGTCATTACAAAGAGGAAGTGGTAGCACTTATAAATATGCATGCACCAAACATGGGAGTATTCAACTACATCAGAGAAATCTTTTTTTTTTTTTTCTTTTTTTGGCTGGCTCAAGATGTCTTCAGGGCAGGTCTGGTATGGCTTGAGGATCTGGGGATCAAACCACAGCTTCCTGATTATTGGTTTAAGAAGTGTCTTAAACAACTGAGCTAATGGGCACTCCCCCTCAGAGAAATATTAATGGACACGAAAAATGTAACATCCAATACAACAATATTAACAGGAAACCTTAACACCCCTTATCCCAAAAAAGATAGGTTGAGCAGACAAAAAATGAGCAAAAAGGTAGCAAAGAATCACAACTTGGAACAAATGGACTTAGGGGAAATATACATAGTTTTCCACCAATCCACATCTGACTACACATTTATTTCAGCTGCACATGGGACATTCTCTGAAATAGACCTCATACGAATCCATAGGTCATGCTTAAGTCCATGCAAGAAGACAGAAATCATACCATGCCTATTATCTGACCACAGTGCAATGAAACTAGAAATAAATGACAAAAGAAACCACAAAAAAACCATAAACACATGGAAATTAAACAACATCCTCCTCAGCAAACAAAGGGGTACAGATGAAATTAAAGAAGAAATTAAATGATATCTACAATTCAATCAAAATTCAAGTACAACTAATTGAACTTTATGGAATGCAATGATACCAGTTCTTAGAGATAAATTTATAGCTATGAACTCACACATTAGGAAAACAGAGTGGAAACAAGTATCTTAAAGTTGTGCTTCAAATATGTATAAAAAGAAGAGCAAACCAAATGCAAAACCCAAAGATGGCTATGAAACTATAAACATCAGAGCACAAAGTAATGCAATTGAGACAAAGAAAACAATATAAAGAATTAATGAATAAAATGGTGGTTATTTGAAAAATTAAATAAAATTGATAAATCCCTAGCTAACCTCATCAAAAAAAGAAAATAAAAAGATCAAATTCAAGCAATAGAGGTTGAAAAGAATGAAATAACCACAGACTCTGTGGAAATTCAGAAAATCATCAACAGGTATTAAGAGAATCTTTACTCTCACAGAATGGAAGCCACATAAGAAATGGACAGATTCCTACAAAGTTAGAAATCACCAAAACTGAATCAAGAAAATATAACACTCTCAATAACTGAATAAAAGGCCATGAAATTCAAAATGCAATTTAAAAAACCCACTGACAAAGAAAAGTCCAGGTCCATATGTATTCACAGCTGAATAATACAAGAAATTTATAAAAGATATAATCCCAATACTTGTCAAACTCTTCAATGAAACTGAAAAGGAAGAAATTCTCCCATAGGTATTCTTAGATGTAAGTATTATACTCATACCAAAACCAGAGAAAGATGCAACTAAAAAAGAGAACAATAGGCTAATCTCCCTCATGAACATAGATTCAAAACTCCTCAATAAAATTGTAGCAAATAGAATACAGCAAATTATGAATTAGATTATATACTACAACCACATAGGATGCAATGATGGTTCAAAATATCCAAACATTGGGGCTGGGGAGGTGGCTTAGTGGGATAAGCACTTCCCTGGCTAAGCGTAAGGGCCTGAGTTCAATCCCCAGTTCCGCAAAAAAAAAAAAAAAAAAAAAAAAAAAAAAAAAAAAAAAAAAAAAAAAAAAAAAAAAAAAAAAAAATCCAAACCTATAAATGCAATACACTATATCAATAGAGCCAAATCCAAAACCCACATGATCATCTCAATCAATGTAGGAAAAGCTTTTGGCAATGTCCAGAATTCATTCTTGTTCAAAATGCTGTAGAAAATTGGAACCATTGCCTCTACTACAATCTGCTAAAAGCCATCTATGACAATCCAATTGCTAACATAATTCTAAAAAAGGAAAAACTGAAATATTTTACCCTCAGATCAGATACAACACAAGGATGTTCTCTATGACCACTGCTGTTAAATATAGTTCTGGAATCATTAGCTAGAGCTAGTAGACAGGAGAGAAAAATAAAAGGAAGAAAAATAGGTAAAAAAGTTAAACTATCATTATTTGAAGATGACATGATATTCTACTGGGAAGACCCAAAAAACTCCACCGAGATGCTACTAGAATTGATACACAAATTCAGTAGCATAGCAGGATACAAAGTAAATACCCAAAAGTCAATAGCATTCCTCTATACAGATAACAAACACACTGGGAGAGAAATTAGAGAAAAAATACCTTTTACAACAGTGGAAAATGAAATACATACAAATTAATCTAACTAAAGAAGTAAAAGACCTATGCAATGAAAATTATGCCACTCTGAAAAAAGAGATCATAGAGGATTTCAGAAAATGAAAAATATTCCATGCTCCTTGATAGGAAGTACCAACATTGTGAAGATGGCCATAGTCCCAAAAGTATTATACAACATTAATGCAATCCATAACAAAATACCACCAACACACCTCAAAGACCTAGAGAAATTATTCCCAAAATTGATTTGGAACCAGAAAAGACCTAGAACACCAAAGTCAACCCTGTGCAACAAAGGCAGGGTAGGAGATATTAAAATTCCTGAAAACTTGAAATTATACTACAAAGCTATTGTCATAAAATCAGTGTAGAATTGGCAAAAAAAAAAAAATAGACCTAACAATCAACAGAATAGATTAGAAGATACAGAAGCAATTACAAACACACTCAGCCATCTTATCTTCAACAAAAGGGCCAAACTTGCATACTGTAAGAAAGATAGCCCATTTAACAAATGGTGCTGGAAAATCTGGCTCGCTACATGCTGAAAACTAAACTATGACCCAGTTGTATCACCATCCACTAAACTAAAGTCAAAATGAATGAAAGATCTAAACATTAAAACAGAAACACTAAATGTCCTAGAAGAGAAAATAGGTTGAAATCTTGAAGATATAGGGGTAAGGAAAGAGTTCGTGAAGAAAATTAAAACTGCATGGGAATTATTGAAAGAATCAACAACTGGGACCTCCTCTTAGTGAGAAGTTTTTGCATGTGAAAAGAATTACCAGAATGAAAAGACAACCCGCAAATGTGGAAAAAATCTTAAATAATAGACATTCAGAAAAAGGACTGCCATCTAGAATTTGTAAAGAATTAAAACATATTAGGACCCCAAAATATAAAGACCCAATCCAAAAATGGCATCTAAGATGAACACACACTTCTCAGAGGAAGAAATATAAAAAGCATATAAATACATGAAAAAATGTCCCATATCACTAGTCATTCATGAATGAACAACACTGAGGGGCCGGGGAGATGGCTCAGTGGAATAAGTGCTTCCCTGGCAAGCGCAAGGGCCTGAATTCAATCCCTGGTTCCACCAAGGATTGGTGGTTCCCTGGTTCCACTGAGATACTATCTCATCCCAGAATGGCTATAATAAAAAATCAACCAACCACATACATTGGGGAGACTTCTGGGAAAAAAGAATCCTTCTCCACTGCTGGTGGGAATGTAGACTCATACCACCACTATGAAAATCAGTGTTGAGATTCTTCAAAAAACTAGGACTACAAATCTAATTCATTCCACTGTCTTGGACTTTTCCCAAAAGAACTGAAAACCTCATATCATAGTGATATATGCATGCCTATGTTTATAGCAGTGACTTTGCATTAGCCAAATCTTGGAAACAACCACAATTTTCCCTCCCTTGAGGAATGGACGAAAAAGAGGTGGTGTTTTTATATAAGGAAGTAGTACTCAGCTATAAGGAAAAATAGAGGGCTGCTCAAATAGCTCAGTAGATCAAAATGCCTACAAGCTCGCTCTGGGGCCTGGGGTTTGATCCCTGGGTCAGTGTTGCCGGCCCCACCCAGGACATGCTGAGATGACAATTGAGACTGGATGTGTTGGTGCTCACCTGTAATTCCTACTCTTGAAAGGCTGTAAACAGGCAGATCACTACAAGTCTGATCTATATCTATATCTATATCTATATCTATATCTATATCTATATCTATATCTATATCATCGATAGATAGATAGATAGATAGATAGATAGATAGATAGATAGATAGATAGATGATAGATAGATAGATAGATAGATAGATAGATAGATAGATAGATAGATATTTAAAGCCTAGTCTTCATATATAAGTGGATACAACTTGAAGATATACTTATAAGTGAAATGAACTACACCCACATGTGCAAATATTGTATTGTCTCCCTCATGTAAGAACTCAAAAAAAGAAATAAAAATTGCAAGGTATAACACAGTTAAATGGAAAGCAAGAACTTAACATTAAATAATACAAACAGAGAAAGTAAAGAATTTAGGAAATATGGCAGGGGCAAAACCATACATTTATATGAACAAGAGTTATGTCAGTGGTCCTAAGAATCTCCATCAGGGTTTTGAAAATAGCAATTAGTGGGTACAGTTCTCAGTGACTAACTATATATGCTGATATCTGTGAACTAAGCAACTGAGGTTAGTTTTGTGCAATACTAAAACCATACTTGAAATACTTATCATTTTGGTCTTGTAAATGTGTGCTGCTTCTAATGTGATTTCAATTATTGCTATACTCTCTTTAAAGTTGATGTTTATTTTTAAAAAGTAATACAAAAAAACAAGAGAAAAGAAAAAAAATCATAAGATTGTCCTGCCGCAGAGTTGTATATGTTTTGATTTCTAAATTTCTCTGTAAAACTGTGTTGTTGTTGTTTTTTTACATTCTATAGGGATTTAAAGTTTAGAATATCCACAGTTGTTGGAAAATAGCGGTCATATGTTATGTCTAAGGAGTTTGATATTCAGACAGGTAGTGATGTTAAGCTCAACTGCTCTGTTACAGGGTAATATATCATTCTCTTCTGGATGTGTAACAACTAAAGTTTGCAGAACAAAAATCAGAAAAAAAGAAGGCGTACAAATATAGCCAATATCTTGGCCTTAGCTATTCAAGGTCAGTGAAGACTCAGGACATAAGAGAACCTGTGCTGTGATATCGTGTAACTCAGTGGTGTCCCAAATTTTCTGTTCAGGGAGATTATAGGACCTCAGAAAAAAGTGACTGACAATGTATAGTATGCCTAAGGACAATCACCTAGAGAGAAAAAAATCTCTGGCTTTCACAGAGAGCAAATTGATCAAGCAATGACCATGACTCATGGCTGACACTGACAAAAGATTTACAAGGTGCTATACATGGTTTCAGGGTAATTCCTGAGGGGATTTGACTGACCTTGTCAGATAGAAAGGTTGCATTTTTACTTATATAGGTCTCATTTTAACTTGGTCTTAACCATTCAGCAGAAAACTATAACCATGAGGTATAAAATGTAATGTCATCTTAATATGCTGAGCTGTAAAAGGCTCAAGTCTACAACTTCAGACAATTGCAAGTTCTGCTGATAACCCACTGCTATTATAGACTATTGGACTATATTGGCTTATGTGCTGAATTCAAGTACCTACTATATTTGAACTGGCATCAAGTATGAAAAGTTCCTTTAAAGACTTCTCCAAATACAGCTTCCCTAACAACAATGGAACATCCATCTCTGACAAAACTAAACAAAAAAGGGGGATCTAAATGACCATTTTGCAGTGAAATGAACTATATATATATATATAGTTTAGGCAAGATACCAAGTCTGCATTTATCCTCTGAATAACTACTATGAAGATAACAATATACAATGTATTAATTATTGTAACTGTCCTACTAACCTGTTTTGAAACTGTTTCATTGGCATTTTTCTCATTAAAATGAATTAAAAAATAACTTAGACAATCAACACATTGAATGAATAAAGATTAATTGGTATCTATTAAAAAAACAAGAGTGACAACAAGGAGAAAGACAAAGTCAACAGAAGAAAGCAGAACTGTTATATAGGGAGCATTTTATTCAAGAAGAGATGGAATGACATGAAGAGTTAAAATAGAGGATAAAAGTAAAACACTGGGAGTGATCTCTCTGTTCCAGACATAGAAGAAAAAGAGAAGGATGAGCATATATGTGTATTCAGAAAGAAAAGTGAGTAGAAATTTGCATCATTTGTTTGTTGAGTTTTGTTGTCTTCTTGGTGCAACTGATCTGGCATTAGTTACAGAGAAAAAGAAGAGAATATTAGAAATTTGCAATATTCTGTTTAACAACACTAAATTATAATTTCACATTTTTATTTAATTTTTTCATCAACAATATCAGTAAAGTGTGTGTGATATGCTTAGGAGAGAGAAAAAATGAGCAAAATTACATCAGTAAATAAATAAAAAATAATGGGCTGTATTTGAAAACTGTCCAAACAAACAAAGCCTGGATGAAACAACTTCATCAGAAAATTCTGCCAAACATTTAAAAAAGCATTAATATCAAATATCCTCAAATTCATCCTCTGCAGGATTGAAAAGCAGAAAAATTTTCAGACTCATTTTTTGAGAGCAGTATTATACTAACACCAGCCATGTCACAGTAATACCATAAGCCAATATCCATGATGAATAGTGACACACAAAATCTCAAAAAGAAGTCAACTGTATATTAAAAACACTGAGTAGCATGACTAAGTAGGATTTATTCCCCAAAGGCAAAGATGATTCAACATATGATAATCAATCAATAAAACAGATTATGTTAGCAAAGGAGGGTCAAACACTGCATGACTATCTCAACTGTAATATAAAAATCATTTGAAAAAAAATCAGCCCTTTTTTTTTAAATATTCATTTAAAAAAGGGCAAAAAAGCATCTGAACATAATACAAAGGAATTATCTTGAGTAGACTATGGATGAAGAAATAGACTTCAGTCAATTATTTTTTAGTACTGAGGACACAATTCAGGGGCACTCTAGCATTGAGCTATATCCCCACCCTTTGGATTGTTATTATTACTTTATTTATTAGTTAGTTTTATTTTGGAAACAGGGTCTTGCTAAACTGCCCAGGCTGGCTGAAACTTGAGATCCTCCTGTCTC
>PVKA01048016.1:0-14014 GCA_004027165.1 Ctenomys sociabilis
CTCCTTGCCTTCATTGTTTGTGTAGAGAAGTCAGCTGTAATTCTGATGGGTTTTCCTTTGAATGTGAGCTCCTTCTTCTCTCTAGCAGCTTTCAGTATATTATTTTTGTGTTGGATTTCTGGGATCTTAACTATTATATGTCTCGGTGTGTTTCTACTTGGGTTGAGGTTATTTGGTGTTCTGTATGCTTCGGTGACCTCAATGTTGGATTGTTTCCTCATATTTGGGAGGTTTTCTGCAATTATTTCTCCCCAAATTCTTTTTATGTCATTTGTATTGACTCCTTCATTCTCATTGATACCAATTATTCTCACATTGTTCATCCTGGCATCATCCTGCAGGTGATGGATTATTTTTTCCTCCATTCTCGTTGTTTTTAAGACATCCTTTGTCACCTTTTCACTAGCTGCTCTGGCATGTTCAGGATCTGAAACTCTGTCTTTGCTTTCACTCACACGCTTTTGTAGACTTGTGATTGCTATTTTTAGTTCTTCTATATCTCTTTGACTGTGTTTCATGTGTTCCTTTTCTTTTCTGTATTGCTCATTCAAGGAATCCATCATATTTCTGATCTCCTCAATTTTTGTATCCATGTCTTCTTTAGAGGTAGTTATTAATTCTTTTTCTGCTGTGTTTCTTCCAAGTTGAATTTCCTCTATATTTCTGGACTTGTTTCGGTATTTCAGATCCTATGACTTCAAGAAGTTCTTTTTTGATTTCAGAACTTTATTTCTGCTTTGAGTTCTTCATGATCTTTCTGCTGTTGTTTCTTTGCTTCAGATGCTGTTAATTCATATATATCAGCTGCAATAGTGCTCTCTGCACTTGTTCTTGGTGAGCATAGTTTTTCCTCCCAATGTTTCTGGAATTCATTCTTTATTTCAGATCCTATGTATTCAAATATTTCTTTTTTAATTTGGGGAATTACTTCTCATTTTATTTCCTCTATAGCTTTCTGCTATTGCTCCTTTGCTGCTGTACCTGTTAGTTCATTCATTGCAGCTGAGCTAGTGTCCTCTGCCCTTCCTGATGGACTCGAGTTCTGGGATTGCATTTATCCCCTTCTCTTTGTCATTTTGTATAGCACTGACCTTTGACCTTTGGTGTAGAGCTTTGGTGCAGCTATAACCTTAGCTTGTTATGAGATTCACGTGCCAGTCTATTAAGTTTGAGATTTTTCAGGTATGCCTATCCTGGGTCTAGCTGTTGTGTTCAGTTCCTTTATTGCTACAGCTCCTTTGGTTCCCCTATGTTGGTTCCCAGGGTCAGCCCTCCTGTGTCAGGCAGGTCGTTCCCCAGGTGGGTGGGCCTGGGCTTTGGTGGGTCTTCTGGGCTCACAAAAGGATAGTGCATGATCTTATTCACTGAGTAGGCTGTACTGGGTCGGCCAGCCTGTGCTGGGTCCAGGTCTACAGGCCGTAACCCGAGACGGCTGGGAAAGGTCCCTCTGGTGCAGTGGGCCTGGAGCCCTCACTCACAGGCCAGGCTGTGCTGGGTTTCGGTCTGTAGCGTGGGACCGAGGGTTCCTGAGAAATGTCCCTCCGGCGTGGCAGGCTTGGAGTTCTCACTCCAGGCCGACCTGCACCGGGTCTGGGGCTGTGGGGTGGGACCAGTAATCACCTGGAAATGTTTCTCTGACACGGCGTGCCTAGAGCTGTCACCGGGCCATGGGGCATGGGGGGCTGGGAATCCCTGGGAATTGTCTCTCGGCACGGCTGGCCTGGAGTTCTACACTCACTGAACTTTGATGCCCAGAGAGTCGGGGAAATTCCCACTCGGTCAGCGGGCTTTAGGTCAGGGGATCCAGGGAAGTGCTGGTTAGTGGGTCCTGAGGTTTCAGGCCAGTCACTGGCTTGGAGGGGTTGGGGGCAGGGAACCGCATATCGCACGTGGGAAGAAGCCAATGGCTCTCCCTCAGACTAACCACACTCTCACTGATCTGGGAAGCCTGGTGAGTCGTGCAAATTTGCACTTGCTGCGAGAGCTTGGGGCAGGATCCAGGAGGCCGCTGGAGTCAGCCACTGTCTCAGGCCATGGGTCTCACTGTCTCTGGCTGGTCTCTGGGGCTGGGCCGGCATGGACGGGATGGAGGAGGATGGCGGAGTCGGCCGCGCTGTCTCTGGCCTGTCTCTGGGGCTGGGCGGGCGCGGGCGGGATCCCATCTGTTTTGATTCATCCCATAGATCACATGGTTCTGCCATGGTTGTCAGACATATGATAGCAAGTGGGAGCCCTGGAGACTCCACTGTCAGAGCACTGGCCAGAGGTATGCAGCAGTAGGGACTTCTGTAACTACCTACCCAAAACATTCTGGAATGCATGGTTGGTTAGAGATTAAAAGACAGCTTATGTGGAAAGAAAGCCAAATATAATTAAATGCATTGCTTTAAGGAATTAATGTTCTGTCTTTGTTCTCCCTACACTCCAATTTGTCATTTTGATTGATCCAAAGATTAGTCATTCAACAGACCACACTAACCTCCCCCTGTCCTTCCCCTGTCTCCTACATGAGTTTCTGCTCAGACACACTTCTTTTCTGTTCTCCTCACTTGTTTAAAAAAGCCACAGAGGCTTCAGCTCAAGGCTATGCTAATCAGACTCTCATGCTGGGGGACAAAGTTCATTAAAGCCCCTCCAGGCCCTCTTGCAGAATAAACTGGACATTGACTCTGATTGGTCTTTGTGTAATTTTTCACCCTCTGTGCCATGCTATAGTAGTGAAATGCAATACTTTACCTTTCCTTGTCTTTAATAACTTTTATCTTCTATTTCAATACTCTTGGTCTCTAGTCTGAAATAAGAGATGCTGATTGATGGGCATAGAATGATAATCAACAGTACTATTCTTCAGCTAACATTTTCTATAAAAAGCAAGGACAGTAGTGTGAAATCTCTCATTTTCAGGCTTTTTGTTCTTTATCTCTGGAAAGTCCCAAGAACCACAGTATTTGAAGAGGCCTCCAAGGAAGAAGAAATTGATATTGCCAATAATCCTGTTGTCAGATGTCCATCTGTCTCTCAGAGGGATATGAATCTCTCCCACCTGTTTAATGGAAACAACCACAGTACATACTCTTCTTGACTTCTTCCTTATAATCCTCAAGTCAGAAAACCAGCCTCATCTTCTTTTTTTTTTTTTTTTTTTTTTTGTTAAATTAGATCTTTTATTATGGGAAAATTCAGAAATTCATAGGCAACAACATTATACATTTGTGCAATACATGCACTTCTTATAGCCCCTCTGCCAGCCTCCCCAGATAACCTGTCCCCTTGGTCACCAAGTGTGTAGTGAGAGGACTGTCCATCTTCAGCTAAGTGTCCACAATATGAGAGCAAGGAAGGTAAGGGCCACAAGAATGTCTCCATTTTTCTCTCATAATAGAAAACTCCCTCCCCCACCCCCTGCAGACTATCCATTATGCTTCATTGGCCAATACTGTGTCCTTTGTGCACATATAGATCACTCATTGAGCAATGGGAACAAGAAGCCAAAATTGACTTGGAGCAATCTTGATCAATTCCCTGGATCTGGAGATGGTGCCTGCCTGGCAAGCATAAGGTCCTGAGTTCAACCCCTGGTACCACAAACAAACAAACAATAAATAAAATTACAGCCTCATCTTCTTGAAGTGACATGGGAACGCCACCAGAGACTAGCTCCTCAGGGAGACCCAGTATTTCCAATACCTTCTTTATGCTCTTCAGACAACTTTAAGTCCCTCAGGACACACTCAGACACACCCCTCAGGCTTCTTACTCTTGCAATTCACAGATTATATGGCATCTACCAGAGGTACCAGGAGTAGAGGGACAACTTGAAGCCTGTCCAGTGGGAGACGGCTAGCAATGCAAAGAACAGTTAGGCCAATTTTCGGAAGATCCTGATAGTTTGCAGAAGCTCCCCTATACCCCTATGCCCCAATTTCTGGACATGGCCTTTTCTGTGCTCAACCATAAAGATCTAGACAAAGATGAAAGGAAAATGGCCAAATAAAAAGCCAAATTGTGACTGTCTCAAGTGATAATGCCTTCAGCACACCCAAATTATCCAAGGGAAATCCCAGGGCCAATCAAGGAAAGAATTCCTACTTTAAATGCAAGGAAACTGGACACTCAACATATGACTCTACAAAGTCACTGCCTGGCCCTGCACTGTCAAAAGGCTAATGTGAGTGAGGATTTATTAGTCCCTACTCCCAGAGAGAGGCTAGACCAGCCCAAACTCTCACCTAACCCTCTGATAAAAAGCACAAAAGGACCTACAGTGATCTGTTATGCCTTGATCCATGGCCATCTATATCTTCTATAAGGGAACCTAGATGACCCTAGATGTCATGGGTAAGTAAATTCAGTTACTCTGTTTTAGCTTCTTCTCTGGAAAACCCTCCTCTAGATCTATGGCCATAAATGGTTTGGGAGGATCCCATTAGATCTTCTTTACACTTGCCCTGACATGTCTCTTTTAAGATTAAATATTTGGTCATGAGTTTTATTGTTCCATGGTGTCCTATTTCCTTATCAAAAAGAGATTTGTCAGTTCATACTGAGTCATTGAGGTCAAACTCTTTCTACCAGAGGCCTCTGCTCAAAAAGCAAAGGTCATAGCCCTCACTCAGGCATTGATATTAGAAAAAGACAAAAACTAAAGATTTACACAAACTCCAGATATACCTCTCTAGTGCTACATATCCACTAAGCAGTCTGAAAAATTAAGAGGCCAGATAAATAATAGGGAATTTCCTTTTTTTTCAGTGCTGGGGATTGAACTCAGGACCCTGCATGTGCCAAGCAAGTATTTATTCCACTGAGTTATTTCCCCAGCCCCAGAATTATCTCTTAAAAACAATCAGGAATTTCTATAACTCCTAGAGTCAGTCTGTCATCCCAAACTGGTCACTGTCATTCATCATAAGGGACACCAAAAAGACACATCTAAAGTCTCCTTGGGAAAGGTTGAGAGGGAAGCAAGAATGGCAGGCTTCTAGCCCCTCAGATGTTAACTTTAATGCTACTTCCTGGAAAAAATCATTAAAACTGGTCTATACTTTCCAAGCCTGTTTTTAATTAGATACACAATGTGAATAATCTTGCTAGGGTTAGGGCTTTCAGCCTTTAATAGTCTAATGCCCCTCTTTACCAGGCTTTCTCCTCCAGGAGAAATAAAGAGAGATAATGTCTCTTCTCATATGTGGATTCTGCATCCTCATATTATCAGCACAGTTTAACCATTCAAGGCTTCAAATGATCCAGACTATGGCCTGTGACTCTACTGAAAACTTCACGCAGCTTTCTCTCATGGAACAGGAAGTTCAACAAGTCTTCATGTGTAGGACTGATTCCTTTCTTATTGTCTTCTGACAGTTTTTTGTTTTTTTTTTTTTAATTCAGTGAATCAGTCAGAACATCCTAAGGTAGTTGGAGAGAATATAGTTCTCATTATGTAGGGAAGAATCTATATAAAGACAGAGACTCTCATATCCTCAGGCAACTCTTTAAAGAATTATGGGGATTTGTATTTCTGAGGAGAAAATAAGAGCATGGTCAATCAAGTAGGCAAGTGGGCATGACCCCATGTCATTCATGAACAACCAGGACACCTGTGCCTGAGCTCTGCATTAGGGACCAATCAAAGAAAGCTATCTTCAGTTCTTCTGGTATGAAATAGGCATGTATTTAGTAGCATGACCTACATCTGACATCAGGTCAAAAGATGTAAAAGACAGGTGCCATTAACTATATGGCTATGTACTCTTTCAGGGGTCTGCTCTCAGTATGAAAAGTGTGCTTCTTTTAATACCTTCAATAAATGTAAAAGCTTGCTACCTTTTGTACCCACCTTTTCCAACTTTTTGCTCAGAACAACAGGAATCTGGCAAATATCTCTATAAAGAACCCACAGCACCCCAGAACCTTAGTGACAGAATATTACAATATACCAATAGGAATCCTCCTTGCTGGTAGGAATGCAAAATGGCATGGCACTGTGAAGGTGAGTTTGCTAGTTCCTTTAAAAACTAAACATACACTTATCACAAAACTCACCAAAACCTACACAAAAGCCTCTACATAGGTACATATAACAGCTTTATTCATACTTGCCCAAACCAAGAAACATGACCTCAATATGGTGGAGAAATAGAAGTATCATTCATATTACTCCAATGATAGAGGAGTTAAGAGTTACAAAGGAGAAAGAATACAAGGAAATCAAGAAAGATGTGACAAGAAAGCTAAAAAGCACAGATGAAATAGAAAGGCAGCACAGAAAATTATGAAGCAGTCCAAATGCCAACCACGGCTACTGGGGTGGTGAGATTTGGAGAGTGCAAGAAAAAGCTAAGCCCAGAGGGTTCCAGAAGTCCACGTGTTAAACAATAGATGCGACACTCTAGCCAGCCTTTGGAAATGAAACCTATTACTTTTGGAGGCTGTAAGTGCACTACAGTGATTTAGTCTGACTATACGGGGCTACGCACTTTCAACAGGATTAAAACCTTTAACATACTGACTTCCTTATAAAACAAAGGAACTCCAATCAAAGACATCTTGCTCTCAGTAGGTATTTTAAGACAGTAATAAGTCTTTTGATATAAGGCCATTTATTCCTCCTAAGTATTCTCACTCATCTTCTCTAAAGGATGAATAGACTACTTTATTAGCTCTTTATCTAAAACCAAAGATCTTTTGTGAGCCATAGAAAGTGGGTATGCAAAAACTACAACTCTAAATACAATTTTAAACACAGTACAGGAAGATCTGCAAGTAAGTGATCCAAGAAAAGATATTTTTCCTTTTCTCTTCTCAGTTTATGTTTGCATTACATACAATTTAGTCTTCTTGAAAGAGCATGTGCAGCTCAGATCCTTTTATAACCCCTTTCCTTCCCTTCCCACCTCCCTCCTGTCTCACCTAAGTCCTCTTTCCCCAATTTCATTCTTCACATTATTAATTTGATGGGATAAAAAAAAAAAATGGTGTCGACTCCAGGTATGGTGATGCACACCAGTAATCCCAGCCCTGCGGAGGCTGAAAACAAGAGGATCACTATGAGTCTGAGCTGCATAGTGAGACCCTGTAACAGCAAAACACATTTTTAAAAATGTGGTATCTATACATAGTGGGATGCTATTGGCTATGCAGGACGACTCTGAGAAGGATATGATGTTGACTGAAATCAGTCAGACTCATAAACTTAAACAGTATGTCTCATTTGGGTAAAGCAAAGTACACAGAGCATGATAACTGATGGAGAGCCTACTTGCAAGTGGAATTAGCCCAAGAGAGTGGGTGAGTGGAAAGGAAAGGGAAGGGCAAATGATCATAATAAAGGCATGCCGTGTATAAGAGCCTAATAACCTCTGTTAATGGAAAGACATTCTTAAGATAATCACATTTGCTCTCTGGGAGCTTTTCCTCTGTCATCAATCCCTCATGAAAGCCTCATTCTCTCACCCTGACTGGTAGGTTTCACTCTTGGAAACTCACTCATTATTCCTGTTTGAAGCCTCCTGCAACCAAAAATAAGCTCTTGTCTTTTCGTCTTTTATATATTCCTTGTCTATTGATAAATTCTTTTACTGGCCCACCCACCACTCATCCTTAAGCCCTCACACATGGCAGTGACTAGTTCAGCCTTGCAGGCTAGCTTTGGAGAACTCCACTGACACACTATCCATTGATGTGTTATAACTAAAACTTCTCTTGAGAGGTGATGTACCATTTAACCTGGGGAATACAAGTCATGAAACAATAACAATAAAGGACACTAAAGACACCAAGGCTCAGTGATTGGGCTGGAGACATTTGTGGAGAGGGAAAATGTTTATTGCAGATACCCTAAGAAGTTTTCATAGCCAGGGCTCAGGCAGAGGTCACAGTGGTCAGCAACACTACTCTTTGTAGTGACGAGAGGAACATATCACATGTAATATTCTGAGGAAGCTGGTTCTAATTAAACCTTGCTAATTGCTGGATTCTCATCATGGGCCTATTTGCTTTTCTCATTCTCCAAAGCATTTGGGAATATACCTCTAGAGGTCTGCACATCTCCAGGTGCTCTTTTCTAAATGAACATCAATATTAAAAAAATATATTTAATGTATTCTTTATGCTTGTTTACTGTGTATTTCTTTTTTACATATTTAATACAGGGTCTACAGGGTCTTGTTATGCAGATCAGACTTATAGTGATCCACCTGTTTACTGCTTCCCAAGAGCTGGGATTACAGGCAGGCACCACCATGCCCAGTCTCAATTGCCATCTCAGTGAGCTCCAGGGACGGGGCTGGCACAGCAGGCCTGGGGATCAAACCCCTGGCCTCTGTACCTGCTTGCAGGTACTTTAATCCGCTGATCTATTTGGCCGGCACTGTGAAGGTGTTTAATAATTTCTAAGACACCTATCCTTGTAGCAGAGAATAATGTGTGTGTGTGTGTGTGTGTGTGTGTGTGTGTGATTTTTAAAACAAGTTATAATGCAATATTTAAGATATGCTTTAACATTTTTATCGCTTTTTAAATTGTGCTCACCAAGGTAATGATTGAAATGACAAATCATGGTTTTATTGAAACAAAATCCTCAGAAGTTGCACCATTGAGTGCCACATTAAGCTCACTGTAGCACCAGAATGAATGCAAAACGTCCTCATATCCTGCCATCCCGGCACATCAACCTCGGACCTGCATTGTGCTTTGTGTTGTTTTGTTTTGTCCTCACATTCATCTTTCTCGTGTATATCACATTCTTTTTATGAATTTTTTGTCTGAATGATTCAAGGGAGGTAAATTGTATATTTGACTGATTTTTGCTTTTAACTCTAATAGACTAGTGCATAGAATATAAAAATCATGTGATATAATTACTGAATATACAAAACAATTTGGTACATAATTATAAATGTAAATTAGTTTTATTAAATAAATGAATGAATGATAAGATCAATGCTTCTATACTACCAATAAAAGAATTTGTTCTGCTGGCTAGGAATGAAGATCAAAATTCAATGTGTCCACAAATCTCATCCCCCAAGACAACTTTTTAGCAGGATGTCCATTTCCAGAAATTTTGCTTTTCAGTTGTACTTTATCATTTCTTTTAGAATCTTAAGAATCATACTAAAGTTATCAGGGTAAGCTGATTTCAAACTGAACATATCCTGAACAACTGAAGTGTGTATTATGTAGCTTTCTACCAGCTGAGATAATTAAATTATGATGAGATCAGATTTATTTTGGAGGATGAAGGCCAGAATTGTATGGATCTATTGCCGTGGCCTGTAGTCAAGCACAGCTTTAGGATGGGAAGCCAAAGGAGGCAAAAAAAGGGATAGAGTTCCATTACCTTTTTTCTAAAGCATACACTCAGTGACCTAAATGCCTTCCATTCAGCCCTATTCTTAAAGTTACATCACCTCCCAATAGTACCATAGTATGGATCTTGCTCAGTGGGCCCCAGGTATCTGACATTAAAAGGGTTTGCAGGAACAATTTGTCTGAGTTGAGGTGTTTCATAATAGAAAGGATCCAGAATGGGATTATAGATAAAAAATAAGAATGTTGACACTAGCAGCCTATAAAAATAAAGGCCACCTCAGGAAATGGGAAAAAGTTATGCATTCCTGGATTCAGACAAAGAGAAGGGATATTTTGAGCAGAAATATCCAAAGATGCTAGAAAATAAAAAGTGTTTGTGATGCAGTTAGAGAAAGTTTCAGATTCAGGTGGTCATGGGTCTTCCCCTCTCAGCCTAAGGAAATCTATGTTAACTGCCAATATAAGGAGAAAGCCTGTTAAACTTTTCATAGATGCTCATGCAAGATTTGTCAGTTACCCAGCCAGTGGAACACTTGCAAGCTGGAGAGTACTAAATGTTTTCCCTAGATCTGACAATCCATGTGCCACAGGTAATAATAAAATTGATGAGACATGAAAGTAGGCCAGTTTGTTTGAGACAATATACAGTGGCCATGGAAGATTTTTTTAAAAAGGTATTAAACCTCACATTTAAGAGATCTCTGCCAATGGACCTATAAAATGTTCTGACTTGTCTTTTTATAATTATAAACTTTAAAAGGTTATTGCATTCCAAATCTGCTAAGTGATTACTGTATCCTGTTGATGTTATTATTTGACCTATACACGTATCCTCCAATTTAAAGTTATATGTCCACCCCCCCAAAAAAAAAATGCCAGTGTCTATTGAGGGCCTTTTGGTAGAACCTCTGGAGAGTATCTCTAACTGCCAATCAGCAACTGTGACCCCTTTCAGCCTGAAGAAGCCAGAGCGGTCATCACCCATACTTCCCTTATATCAGTTAGGGTTACTTCTTCAGAAAAAAATGTTATAGGCAGCTGAGTTAGATAATAATATTATAGGCAGTCAGACAGGACTAGGCCCTCAAGGAGACAAAATTAAAGAGAGGGTGCATGAAAACCAATGGGGATATGGGAGATACTGCCTGTTCTCCCATGTTGTTATTAAAAAAAAAAAAAAAAAAAAAAAACCTACTCAGACTTTGTTGTTAACTAATGTCCCTTGCTCTTTGAGTAAATTAACAATGGTGACCCCATGTCAAAATAATTTGATATCACCACAAAGGGCCATGAGTGAGTAAAACTTGAGAGATTTAAACATATGCTATATTTAATATTGTTGAAAATGTCTTCTTTGAAAAAGTGACAGATACGCATGTGAGACAACTAGGTGATAATGTGACAAAGGCTCTTTATGCCACTTCAACAGCCATTGCTCTGCTCAATACGGAGCAGAGAAACACATAGAGAGGCCATATTAAACAATCGAACTACTATTGATTATCTGTTATTGTTTCATCACCAGGAGTACAAAAAGGTAAAAAAAAAAAAAATGTTGTTTCAATCTGTCAGACAACAGTAATGAGATATAAAATCAGGTAAAAACACTAAAAAATCTTGTTAAAAATATCTGCAAGATAATAACTGGAGATTATTCTCCCTCACCCCTTGGATAAATAATCTGATAACTACATTTACTGGACCCATGATTATAATACTTCTAGTCCTACTCATTAGGACTTGTTTAATAAACTGTTTAACTAAATATATACAAGCTAAGTTACAACCCTGATGAGTCAATGATTTGACTCAGTTACTAAAAACCACTGGGAAATGTTGTAAGCTGGCTCAACCAACTTCATTTTTTAAAACTTATGTGACCTCCATTTTTTGAGATCTTGTCCTTTCTTTTGTAAACTTCCACCCATGCCTCACCACAAGATGTGACTGTTTGTACAAATAGGAAAGTGTTTCTCAGCGTTCTGAGAGAAGATAAAGAAATGTTCTTCAACATTCAGCAAAATGAGTTAAACTGTCCTTCCAATTATCGGAACAAACAGAAAGCCTGAAAATGGATAAAACTGTCATCAGATGTCCTTCTGACTACCACAGCAAAAACAATGCCTAAGCCAAGTAAGGACATATTCCTGTAGGGTTTGCAAAATGTGAGCTTGTCTACAGGAGCAAAGAGTTAACCCTCAGTCATAACTCAAAATAAGCTTTGTAAAATCCACCTCCCTCCTCCCCCTACTTTGTGGATTTTCCCTTTAAAAACTGTGCCTCACTTAAGGTCAGGGTGCATGTGATGCACCCTGGAGATGAGATGATGTGCTGCCGCTGAGTTCAGCTAAATAAAGCATTTTTTGAGTTGATTCTGGTTTTTGCTTTTTAAGTTATGACATAGTAAGTCCTAAAATCACCAGTTGTCACTATGAAAATATCTTCCTACCAATCTCTCTTTTAGTACTTGCTCAATCTCCTTGTTCCTGAGACTGAAGGGGTTCAACATGGGGATCATAACCATATAGAACACAGACACCATCTTGTCAGTGGTACAGATGGATTTGGGCATCACATAAATAAGGAAAATGGTTCCAAAGTAGAGCGTGACTGCAGTGAGGTGGGAGGTGCAGGTGGAGAAGGCTTTGTGGCGCCCCTCAGTGAAGCGCATCTTCAGGATAGCGATGAAAATGAAGATGTAGGAAATAGCTATGGTAAATACTGTGACCACAATGACAGAGCCAGCAGAGAATGAGGGAAGAACTGCAGGGACACTTCCATCAGAGCAGGAGAGCTCAACTAAAGGAGCAAAATCGCAGAAAAAATAATTGACCTGATTTGGTCCACAAAAGAATAAAGAAAAGAATGTAAGGGTAAAGAAGGAGGCGTTAATAAAATCACCTACGTAAGTTGAGTAGCTGAACACAGAGTTGGGTGCACATTTTGGCTGAGTAAAGCAGTGGGCTGTGAATTGCCACAAAGTGGTCATCTGCCATGAAAGCCAGCAGGATGTGCTCAGCTGCCCCAAAACACAGTTGAACCAAGCTAGGTGCCTCATGCAACACAGGAGATTGTGTTTTTTCCACTAGGAAGTTTGCAAGCATATTGGGTGTGACAGAAAATGAAAAGCCATGTCAGCAAAAGCCAGGTCAGCCAAAAAAGTACATGGGATGGTGGAGTTCTGAAGAGAGTGTGATGAGAATGACTGTGCTGAGATTGCCAGTCACGGTCACCAGGGAGACACACAGGGTGATCGTGAAGAGGATGGCTCAGAGGACTGGGTCATCTGTCAGCCCCAGTAAAATTAACTCTATAACTGCAGTGCAGTTCACATCCACCAGTAAATTCATGAGTCAACACAGCAGCTGAAAAATAAATCTGATTAATAATTGTACGAAAACATTTATAAATTTGGTGATTTCATTTTCATTAGCACTGTCTCCATTACTTTTCTCTCATTGCTGGCACAAAATATCCAATACCCCAAATTAAGATGGGAAGGATTTATTTAGCTTTTAGAGGTTTCAGTCCATACTCAGCTGGCTCCGAGGCAGAGTGGCACATGGCAGAGGCCAGCAGTCAATGGTGGCCAAAAGCAGCAAGAATAAAAAGGGAAGGGGAGTGAGTGTGGCAAACAGTAGGCCTCTCTCCTTGTGCTGCACTCAGATCACTGCCCCAGGGCAGGGGTAGCGCTCACACTCATGGTCTCAGCACTGGACCATGAATTAATCACACACCCCAGAAGCCTGCCCCAGTGACTCCACGTGGCTTTGGGGGAGACAGCTAGACACAAACCATAGAAGCACTTATAGAACATCGTTATAAATAGATATTCAATTACATGAAAAGCTGAATCAGTCTTCAATATTAAAAATGATTTTTTTAGAAAACTTGAAAAATATCTTCATAGGTCTATTTTTCTTGACATATTTTACTGTTTCTAAAATTGCACTTTTTTTTATTTCATTGAACTACAAATGTCAATCAGACAGTTTCAAGACACCTTAACAATACAGATTCGATAAATTAATACATTGCAAACTGTTTTCATAAGGTTTTGGTATTGTACAAGGTGCATACATGATATTATATTTACAGATATTATTTTAGCAGATATCTCTTATCAGTGAATTAAGAGTGTAGCTGCTTACTTATCTTATTTTTTATACCTGAATTATATCAAAAATTCAATAATTATTTTCCTAGTGGATGACTGTAGTACTAGAAGCCAACATAATATCCTGTCTAACCACCATTAGTGCAGATCTTGCCTCTCATAGGATCATGTAGAAGCACAGCATTATCTATCCCAACTGTACTGTCTATACACACACATCATGATTTTTTCTTTCTACACCCCTTCCTTTGTCTACACCTGTCAAAGATGGGCACTCCATTGACATTCAACTAACTTAGGTGCTTCAACTCGACACCACAGGCCAACATAGTCCAGCATTCCACAACAATAGTGAGTTATTCAAAGAAGTTGTCGACCATAGCCATTTACAGCTCAGCTTAATATTATGGCCCCACGATGTATACTTCATTTTTATACTTTTCTGATGGATGGTTAAGACCTAGGTAGATCAAGACTTATATACCAACACATGAACTTTATATTTCCTATGTGGTCAGTGAAGTCCTCTCAGGGTTTATCTTGTAGTCCTGTACATTATTCTGTAGTTCCTTTGTCTGTGTCATC
>PVKA01048017.1:0-14012 GCA_004027165.1 Ctenomys sociabilis
TTTTTTTTTTTTTTTTTTTTTTTTTTTTTTTTTTTTTTTTTTTTTTTTTTGTCTTTTTTGAGACAGGGTCTCGCTATGCAGTTCAGGCTGGCTTTAAGCTCACTTTGTAGCTCAGGCTGGTCTCGAACTCACAACAATCCTCCTGCCTCAGCCTCCCGAGTGCTGGGATTACAGGCATGCGCCACCACGCCCGGCTCATTCACTCATTCTTTGATTGAGCCTTTGAACAGATGCAGAGTGAAGTCTCACGATTGGATGGAGCTTGAATATAGTGGAACAAGACATAAGGTTGAAGATCTTAATGGTCTTGTTCTCATGAAATTTATATTGCAGAGTAAGAGCCTCAGATTAATGGTTAACAAATAAAATAATGTCAGATAACATTGAGTTTCGTAAGTACGTTACAGTAGATAAGGCCATAGAGGACATTCAGGAATAAAAGAAAACCTTTAAGAAGGTGCAAATATTACTTTAAATTGTGTTCCACTGGCCAGAAGTTAGTCATGTTGCCACACCCAGCAGCCAGGGACAACTGAATCAAATCCAGTGATTAGATTCAGTGTTGACCTTATGGGGAAATTTAATTCAATTCCTGTTCAGCTCACTTTGGGACTAGGATCATGGAAGGAATAAAGTTCACGAACTGAAGCACCACTGTCCATTTCTGGTTACCCTTTGGGAAAAGACTGCAGGGGCAAGAACGGAAATGATAACAGAGTCAGAAAATGATCCGGGGAGTCCAGGAGACAGGCTGATGGCTTGGGCCGAGGCCAGCACAGCTGAGGTGCTGAGAAGAACACAGGCCTTGTTTTAAGGGGAACACCATGCACCAATCTACACGCCATTGTTATAAGAAATCTGTTACTACATTTGCAGCCAAAAGTAGCCTTGTTGGCCAACACATTATGTTTTTTCTTGAATGAATGTTCTTTCTCTAATATTAATACCAGCTCAATCTCATTTTCTATTTGTTTTTTTTTTACTAGGTTTGTTCATATCCATCCTTTATAAAAAAAATCTACATTTTTAGGCCTCCTTCTCTTTATAAGAGTTGTAGTGTCAGATTAATTTTTATAAGCCAGCCCGAGATAACTGGTCTTTTAATAGAGTGGTTTAATCCCTCAGAAATCCTTTTATAGCAGGAGCTTTTTCACGGTTCATTGGTCTTGTATTAGTATTTTTTGGTTTTAAGCCATTACCTTTGTTTTCTATCTTTTGCTATATTGATTGTTTTGTATGTTTTATCCCCTAAATTAATTAAAAAGATAGCTGTCTTTGTGATAATCCATTTACTACTGATTGTCTTTACTTTTGTGAAACATATACTTAAAATTACATATAAGCCTTCTGACTTTTCCTAAAAGAAAATTTGGGTTCTATTTACTTTCTTCATTCACTTCCAAACATCTGCGATGGCTTTGATGGGTTTTACTGAAGTTGCTGTGGATTCACGTGTAGTTCTGAGCAATAATTTAGAGTAATCTCATGAATACTCTGTCTTCCCTAGGAGTAAAATTTTGCAAAACCTTGGTACAGATTCAATATCTCCCTATCTAAAATGCTTAGGGCCAGAAGCATGTTGGACTTCAGCATTCTTTTTCTAATTCAGGAATCTTTGTGAGTACGGAATGCGATCCCTTAAGTATAGGACCCAAGGCCTAGGCACACAATCCGTTTATGTTTCATGCTCACCGTACACAAATTGCCCAAAGATAATTTCATATCATATTTTAGCACACCTGTGTTTTGACCGTGACCTCTTTGGCATTAGGGCAGATGAGAATTTTCTACTTTGAGTCTTATGCTACTTCTTTCAAAATTTTGGCTTTTGGATTTTTCTTATCAGGGATGGCCAGTTTGTGCTCTCTTAACCAGGATGTTGGTGCTGGTTGGTCTGCCACCATCTTTGGCTTCCACAGCCCATCTGTGCTTTTCCTACTTGCACTCACTTGTGGATGTGCACTTACAGTTCGTTCGCATCTGTCATATGTAGGAGGGCGTGGGTAGCTGCCACCATAGTCAAGACATCAGCCACGTTGGCCACCAACACCCCGAAGGTTCTGCACATTCCCTTATGACCACAGCCCCTGCCCCAGCCCATTCTACTTCGCGCCAGTCACTGCTCTGTTTTACATTTCTAAAATTGCATAATCTAGAAAAGCTTGTATAAATGGACTCCTACCATGTATAACTTTGGGGTGAACTTTTTAAAGTCATAATATGTTGGAGAGTCTTCCAAGTTGTCCTATCAATACATTTCCTTGCTAAGTAGTGTTTCATGGCCCACACATTCCACAGTGAATCAAACCACTTAGCTGTTGATAGGTATCCAGGCTCCTTCAGTTTGGGGTTTTACAAGTAAACCTGTTGTTAATAGTTCTATACAGGTTTTTATGTAAGTGCATGCTTTTATTTCTCTAGGATAAGTGACTTTGGGTACAATTACTGCATTGCATAGCGATTGGATCTTTTATTTCATAAAAATATGTCCGTTTCTCCACAGCTGTGGTAACAATGTACATCCTCACAGAGCCATGCCTCGATGAGAGCCCCTTTCCCTACATCCTTACCAGCTTAGCTATTGCCACAGTTCCTTTGTCTTTTGTAAAATCAAGCCATTTGGCAGGTGTGGAGTGGTGTGCCATTGTGATTTTGTTTTTTGGTGGTACTGGGGATTGAACTCAGGACCTTTTGATAGCCAGGCAAGCACTTATTCTACTGCTCTACCTTCCTTGCTCCTATCATAGTGATTTTAATTTGCATTTCACTGGGGGCTAGTGTCTACCAGTTCTGTGAAGTGTCTGTTGCTGTCATTTGGCCATAACCTCTTTGGGTCCTTAGAGTCCCTTGTTTTGACTGGTTGTTCAATTTTGAGAATTCTTGGCATATTCTGCATGTATCCTCTTTGTCAGACACCTTGGTGTGCGTCTTCAACGTAACTTGTCTTCATCTTCTTTACCTGGGTCTGGCAGAGCAAAGGTTGTATTTTTGATTTGGTTCAGTTCATTCACTTTTCCTTTTATAGATTGTGCTTTTGATATGAAGTTTAAATCCTAGAGCCTAGAGCATTTTTTAAAAAAAGTTTATTTTTTTTCTAAAAGTTTTTTTGTCAGTATACATTTGTGATACACAATAGTCCCATTCATGGAAGAGGTGTGGTCCATGTATCTTCATTACTGCAGTGCATGGACAACTGGTAGTCTACTTGTAACACCCAGCTGAGCTGCACTGGTGTGGCGCTGGCTGTGGGAGGCCCACCCGAGGACAGTTGCTGGCAGCATCAGAGGCAGAGCTGAAGAACCACTGAGGCTGCTAGCGAAGCTGTTTGGAAGAGCTGTTGGGAGATGATGAGAGCAGCTGGCTCTCTTGGGCTATTCTACAAGGGACCTTGTCGTGCTGGCTTTCCTGGTGACCTTGGTTGTCCTCATTGGAGGAGGAGCTCGGAGCCTTGTTGTCACTGAAGATGGCTGTGGTTCATTATGGGGGAGTTCTGGTGCTTACTTTGAGCGTCACTTTCTGGCTTCAGTTCAGATCCCGCAGCCCAGTAGCACAGACCCCTCATTCTGGGGCACAGACTTTCTAGCTTCCACCACTGACCTCTGGACCTTTCCAGCACAGATACACAAAACAGGAGTACATGAGACATTGTCACAGGTGCGAGGCCTCCAGTTGGATTTGTAGCAGATGTTATCATGAGGTCTAGGACTTTAGCTGGACTCATGCAGGACAATATCAGGGGATCCGGCACTCAGTTCGATTCTTTGGTCTTCAGTGTGAAGACAGTTTTCCTGTACTCTCTGCTTCTATATGATTCTTTGGGTAGCTATTTATTTCTTTATTTGTATTTAGTACAGGGTCTAAGGTCTCATTAGGTAGATCTGACTTGGAGTGATTCTCCTGTTGTCAGCCTCCCAAGTGCTGGGATTACAGGCATGTACCACCAGGCCCAGTCTCTATTGCCCTCTCAGTGTGTGTGGGAACAGCGGGGCCTGTACGACACACTGGGGATTGAATCCCAGCCACTGCACTGTGCATAAGCAAGTGCTTTAGTCCGCTGAACTATCTGGCTAGCCCTGGGTAACTATTTTAAATCATCTTGTAATACATGTGTGCTGTATTATACTGTCCCCTTGCAAAACTCCAAACCACAGCAATTTTCAGTACCTTTACCTACTCTCACCCACCCTCTTTGCCCTTCACTCACCCTCTTTTCCATCTTGAGAAAATTTTACATTTAAATCTATGATCCATATTGGGTTGCTGTTTGGATAAGGTCAAAGTTTGTGTTTTTGCTTATAGATATTCTCTTATACCAGACAATTCGCTGTAAAAAGCTGTCCTGTCTTCATTGAATTGCTTTGACAACTTTGTCAAAAGTAAATTGGTTGTATTAATGTGGGTCTATTTTGGGGATATCTATTCTGCTCCATTGATTGTGTGTCTACCCCTTTGCCAATATCACATTGCTCTAATTACTGTAGCTATATAGTAAGCTCTCATATCAAGGAAGAAATGCCTCTCAGCTTATTCTTTCCTATTAAGATTATTTTTACCTATGCTAGGGTCTGTGTTCTTCTATATAAATTCTAGAAGAAGCTTACCTGTGTAAGTTCAGCACTTCCTGGGATAGTGATAACAGCTGCATTAAATTATGGGTGAAGTTAGGGAGAAGTTGCATTTTTATTACACTGAGGTGTTGTGTTATAGTCCATGGAAACAATATGTCTCTCCGTTTATGTTTGTCTCTGATTTCTTTTATTCACATTTTATAATTTTCAGCCTACAGACCCTTTACTTTTTTGAAGCAAGAAATTCGAAAGAACTACTGTAGGGTGACTATAATTAATGACATTGTTTTGTATGGTGGGAAGTTGCTAAGATAGTAGGTTTTGTGTTGTCTTACCATGCCCAAAATGCTAGCAATGGCCACGTAGATCAGCCCGGCTTAGCTGTGCCCCTACACTGGCAGTTCATCTGGGCGACGTCAGCTGGCCACCACATGCTCTCTACATTTTTCCTTCTTTCTGTCTTTCTTTCCACTTGGGCACTCTTCGATTTAGTTACTAGGTTCTAGAAATTAAACTGAAAAGTATTCCTCTCTTTATTATTTTAAGTGGGAAATTTTACAAAATTGATATTTGGGCCTGGAGATTTTTTTCCCCTAAGCTTTCAAACTGTGAATTCAATTTCTTTAAAGATTATAGCATGATTCTAATATTTCATTTGAGTTTTAGTTGGATTTTTTTTTCCTCTCCCAGGAATTTGTCCATTTCTTTGAAATTATTGAATTTCTGAGCATAAAATTATTCATAGAATGTACTTATCGCCTTCCTAATGTTTGGAGGATGTATTATAATGTTCCACTTCATTCCTGGTCTTGGTGATTTATCCTTTCTTCTTTTACTTTTTGCTACTCTTATGAGTAGTTTGTCAATTTTATTCATATTTTTTCAAAGAAATTACTTTTCATTTCATTGATTTTTCTCTCATTTTCCTTTACTAATTTCACCCCCCCCCCCGTTACCATTAGTATTTTCTTTCCACCAGCTTTAAGGATTGATTTTAAGATTTTTATTCTTTTCTTAGCTTTTCCTGGTAGAAATTTAGATTATTGAATACTATTGTATTTTCATTTTGATTTCGTTTTCTGAATGATTATTGACTGGATATTTCTTCTTTGAACCATGAATTTTAAAACATACTGTTATGTTTCTGTGTGTTTAGAGATGTTCCTGTTCCTGGCTTCTTGCTGTTACTAAATTTTAGTTTGGTTCCATGATGGTCGAAGACCACACTGTGTGACTTTGATTGCGGTAGCACTGGGGTTTGCTGCCGAGCTTTACACGTCGTCTCCCCATGCACCACACCTTAGAGCCTGTGTGTGCAGCCACTGTCATTGGACTTATCAGGTGGATCCTCTGATGGCTCGTGCTTTCCCGGTCCCCTCCTTCCTTGCCGATGGCCATTCTGGTAGCTCCATTGTTTTCTGGGAAGGAGGGGTATTAAAGTCCCCAACCATAACAGAAGATTTCTCTGTTCTTCCTGTTATTTCTACCCAGTATTGTTTCTTATAATTTGAAGTTGTTCTTCAGCATGTTCACATGTAAAATCCTATCTCGTTCTGGTGGAGTGATCCTTTCAGCATTGTGTAAGGTGCCCTCTTTGTGCCTAGTAATTTTCTTTGCCTGGAAGCCTTTATTGGATAATTATATAGCTACTGGTGTTCAGTAAAGGAGGTATTGTTTTTCATCCAACCTCTGTGGCTGAATCTGAAGTGAGTCTCTTCTTTTCCCTTCAATTTTTGTTTTGTTTTTGATTGATGTATTTAGATAATTTACTTTTAAATTGATTATTTAGGTAAATCTTCTGTTCTCATTTTTTCCTTCCTCCTTCCCTACCCTTCTTTCCTTCATCTCTTCCTCTCTTCCTCTCTTTCTTTCTTTCTTTCTTTCTTTCTTTCTTTCTTTCTTTCTTTCTTTCTTTCTTTCTTTCTTTCTTTCTTTCTTTTCTTTCTTTCTCTCTTTCTCTCTTTCTCTCTTTCTTCTTTCTCTTTCCTTAGTGTACCACTAGGGATTAGATCCAGGCCTTTGGCTGAACTACATCCCCACCCTTTTTAAAAACTTTTTGTTTTGAAACAGGGTCTCCCTAAATCACTACATTTCCTTCTGAGTTCAACAGTGTGTATCCTCCTGCCTCAGTGTTCCAGAATTCTGGAGTCACAGGTATGTGCCACCACACCTGCCTTCTTTTCTCTTTTCTCCTGGGGCACTTGGCCAGTTTTTAGGGTGCCATCTTGACTTTCAGTGTCCTGCTTTGATTTCACAGTGGCTGCTCTGTGACACCACACTTTACGAGTATCAACACTTCACCTCTTCTGGTGGGTGTGCACACTTCCTTTTAGATCTTTTTAGCTTCCTGCTATGGTTAGAACATTGCTTGCAAAGCTCATGTTGGAATTTAAAGGCCAGTGTTAAGGTGTGGGACCTCTCAGAGGTGATTAGGTTACGAAGGCATGACTCCCAGGAGAGGCTTAAGACCGTTTTCTCAGGAGTGGGTTAGTTATCACAAGCTGAGTTCCTCAGAAGGCTGAATTTTCTCTCTTCTTCCATCTCCTTTGTCTGGACTGCCCTCTGTGTGTGTTATTATGCAGCATAGATCTTTACCACATTCCAACGACATTCTCCTGGACTGGCGAACATCAGCAACGTAAGAAACAGATTTCTGCTCTTTAGGAGTTTCCCCATCTCAGCTGTTCTGTTATGACAGCAGAAAATGGACCAAGACACTTTACCATTGTTGAATAGCATTGTCTTGAGTATCAAATGGTGTTATAATCTATGCCTTGACCATTTAAATACATAAAGACAGTGATAGTCTATGTGACTAGATTCATGTTCTTTTCTGGTTGAAGAACTTCCATCTTAAGGTCTTTAAGGTTATATAATAGGAACAGATTCTTTTAGGTTTCTTTCATTTGTTTTTTTAAAAAATCTTTTATTCATTTTAATGAGAAAAAGAAGCTTTCTTTCATCTGAAGATGTTTTGACTTTCCCTTATTCCTAGAGAATAATTTTTACCAGAAATGAGATTCATAGTTGACAGTTCTCTTATTTTCCTAATTTGAAAACTCTTGTACTATTTGTTTCTGTCCTTGTTCATTTAAAATGAGAAATTTGTTGTCATTTGAAATGCTTTTCCATCATAGGAAATGCATCATTTCTTTCTGGCCACTCTCCAGAATTTTTCAGAGCTTACAGATTTCAGAGTTTAATTATCGTGTGTCTTGGGATAGACTTATTTGGATTAGTTCCTGTTTGAGAGTTGTTAAGCTCCCTGAATCAACAAAAACTAACCACCAGATTGCCATTAAATCTTCTCCAAATACTCTTCCTCACTTCAAACATCGCATTATTCTTGTCACTTTGGAAGCAATTCTGGAAGTCCTCTTTCCTAAGTGTCTTTCTGAGGTGAGATTAAAAAAAAAAAAAAATACATGCAATTGCTGAGTGCCAAGGAAAACTAGGTTCACAAAGCCTTCTTGCGTGTCCTCATCCATGCTACTCACTGGATCTGTCACCATGCGACTTCTGGCCATCTCTCAAAGCCAACATGACCCTGAAAGGTGGATGTTTTGAGTGAGGTTAGTGCAACTCAAGACTCCCAAGAAAGAGGATTTTCAGAACTCCTTCAGAAAGAGCCAGTAGCCATGCGATAGATGTGTTCCATGTGAGGGATAGTAATTTGAGGGAAATTAATTGCAATTTGTCTTTTTTTTTTTTTTTTTGTGGAACTGGGGATTGAACTCAGGCCCTTGCGCGTGCCAGGCAAGTGCTTATTCTACTGAGCTATCTCCCCGGCTCTTGCAATTTTATTTTACATTTAAACATTGACCATACCTCATGTTTTTCACAAAATTTGGAAAATTCTAGCCAGTACATCTTTAAGTACTTTTTCAACACCACTTTTTGTCTCTTTTCCTTCTGTAATTCTAATGAACAGTGGGGCATCTTTAGTCTCGTAGGTCCCTGCGGATCTATTAAAATTCTTTGGTTGCTGGTTTATTTTCCTTTTGTTGTTCATATTGATCAGATCTTGCCATTTATTTTCAAGTACCCTGATTATAACCTGTCATCTCCTCATCTCCACTGTCTCATCCAACAAGCTTTTTAAAAATTTCTACTGTTGTATTCTCTAGTTCTATATACCTATTTGGCTCTTTCTGAGAACTTTTACTTGTTTTCTGAGCTTTTCCTTATTTTGCATTCCTTTTAGGAGAATTTGTAAGTAATCAATGAACTAATTTTGAGATGGCTGCTTTAAAATCTGTGATTCACTTCGTGTTGCTTTCAATAAAGCATCTTTTCTACTTCCACCATGGTCCAATGGCAGCTTCTTTGCCTAGTCTTTGTGATGATTTGTAGCCAGGGCACCACACTGGTCATTTTTGGGCATACTCAAAGGGGCAGAAAGGTGTGGCGTGATCTTTGTAGTCTCTTCTTGGGAAGAGCTTTGAGGCTCTCAGGAAGGAGACCAGAGGTTTCCTGGGCCAGGGGCCTCCTATACACAGGGCCTCTCTTTCCTGCCTGTGGGGACAGATGCTGCCTAGGCCAGGCGCCTCACATGGACAGGGCCTTTCTCTCCTGCCTGTGGGGACAGAGGCTTCCTGGGTGAAGGGCCTCATATGCACAGGGCCTCTCTTTCCTGCCTGTGAGGACAGAGAGCTTGCCGGCCAGGCCTTGGGGCGATATCTACCAAGAGCTTGCCCAAACCTCTGGTGGAAGCATCTTTACCAAAGAGGCCAGGCTCTTTGTTACAGTGGAGTCTATCTGGCTGGCGCCATCCTGTTCTACTTGGGTTTGGGGTAGGCTAAGTCCACGCCCACTAGGGAAGGAGCCAGCTTTCCTTAGGTGCTGACCGGTTAGCAGCAGACGTTGCTTCCCTGTTGTACGGGTTTGCCTGGTGTCATCTAAGGGACTCCATCCCGTCTGGAGAAGAATGAGCCACCCTGGACTGCCTTCTGTTGCAAGGTTAGGGGACAGGAAATGTCTCAGCTCCTTTCCTTTTTCTTTCTGATGTCCTGGGGATTGAACCGAGAGCTTTTAAAACTCATTTAAAATGTTTTTACTTTATGCTACATCTCAGCTCATTTAAAAAGGTTTTACTTAAAGACAGAGACTCACTAAGTTGCCCAGGCTGGGCTCAACCTTGTGATTTTCCTGCCTTAACTTTGTAAAATGTCAACTGGCTTCTATTGTTTGGAAGAGTGATATGAGACAGTCTTCCCATGTGTCATTTCTCCAGGGCTGGTCCCCAACTCCCTCTCCGCCCTTTGACCCCCTTTGAGAGTTTTCTTAAAGTTGCTGCTTACCTCGTTGCCAGTGTCTAAAGTTTGGCAGAGAGCAGTGAGGACACAGAGGAGCAGGGTCCCTTAGGCCTGAACCATATGCCCCTTTATTATTAAATAGTCATTTTTAAGCATTAACTATTACTGTTTCAGAATAGTCTCAGTCTTTGTGATTAAGTTTTGCATTCACATTTATAACAGCTGATTTTCCCTACTTTTAGGCAGTTTTAATTGATTTTTTTTATACTCTTATTTTTTTGTATTTAAATATTTAATTATGATTCATCTCTCAATTTGCTGGAGATCTTTTAAAAACTTTTTTGTTTTTTTCACTGTGGATTGGGGATCACTGAAGAGGGATGGTTTGTAGGTCTGCTGGGCGTGGGTGTGGTTTTGGCACACCTGGAGGCATTGGTGCTGGAAGCTTGGAGTCCAGGACGCACTGGTGGAGGCTGGTGGCCTGGCTTAGGAGGTGGTGCGGTCCTGTGTGGCAGAAGGGAACAGAGTGGTCGCTGAGTGAACTGTAACAGAACAGGCCTGCCCGCAGACTCTCCCAGACTTCCTGTTTTGCCTCGTGGCTGTGGCCCATATGCACGTGGCTGTTTCCTCCATGGTGGTGGAAGAGCAGCTCTGGGAATCCTCACCAAGCTGACGGCCAGCTCATGGCGCAGTCTTGGCCTCCTGCAAGCTGCGAGCTAACCGAACTTCTTTTCTTTATAAAGTGCCTTGCATCAGTGTTTTTGTTACGCTGACTGAAAGTGAAAAGTCCCCTGCAGGTTTGAAAGCATTGTAGTTTAGTCTGCCAGTAGCATTAAAGTATAGTTAAGTATGAAGGTACTGGTTCATAAAATGTTAATGTCAGTGTTTTATAATCTAACGTTGTTCTTTTCTCTTAACACATATAATTGTACACATTGATGGGGCAGCATCCCCCGATGAAGTCCAGCCTCCCTTCTTCTATTCTCCTCTCCCCTCCCTCCTTCCATACCTTTTCCTCATCCCTAGTCATCACTGTGCTACACTAGGCCACCTTTTCTTTCCTTAGCTTCCACAAATGAGAGAGAGCCTGCACCACTTGTGTTTCTTCATGTGGCTTGTCTTACTTAGCATAATGTCCTGCAGTTCTGTCTATTTTTCTACAATGGATGGGATTCTGTTCCTCTTTACAGCTGACTGGTACCCCATTGTGTATATCTACCATATTTTCTTCGTGTATTCAACTGCTGCTGGGTAGTAAGATTGAGAACAAGGCTATGATAAGTGTGGGCCTGCAGTTATGTATCTGGTAAGCTGGTTTTATTTGCTTTGGTTATACAAGAGTAAGATTGCTGGATTATAGGGCAGATCAAACATTTTTCATAATCGAATTGCTTCTTCTGGATTCATGTCTTAGAGACTCACACTGTGCATTAGTTTAATTAAAGCCTTTGTTTTGTTTAGAATATTATTTCTCAAATGCTAAAACAGTGATGATAAAAATTCCTCTTTTTTCTTTTCCTATTAACACGGTTAGCACTCTGTACCCATGGGTTCTGTATCTGTGGATTCAGTTAATAGCAAATTACAATTAATTTTAAAAACTACATCTTTGCAGAACATGTACAGACTTTTGTCTTATGATTGTCTCCCAAAGCGTCCAGTATGATAGCTCTTGACATCACACTAGTTATTATAAGTCACATAGAGATGATTTAAATAGCAACAAAGATGTGCCTCAGTTAGGCTGTACTCAGTGTTCCAGTCACCAGGACACAATAACTGATTCCCCCAACTGTTACAGTTTGTGTCTAGTTGTCTTCCCAAAGCCTCACGTAAGTTATGGGGCAGACACAGCTGGAAGAGCAGTGAGTGGCTTGAGGGGCGGGGCCAGAGGTCCAGGGCAGGGCCAGAGGGGCAGGACCAGAGAGGTGCAAACCATTAAACTGGCTAGCCTGTGCTTTCTGAGAGGTGTAGAGAGGGTCATCCTGGACACCGCCATGCCCTAGCCTTTCCTTCAAACCCTGTAGAATGGGGATAGAGTCTTAAAACCTCCAGTAACTGTGAGGTAAATAAACCTTTCCTCGTGTATTTTGAGTGACAGGTATTTGTCCCATAGAGAAGAGTAACTAAGACAACTTAAAGGAGGAGAAATTTATTTTAGCTCACAGCCTGTAGAAGTTTCCATGCATCATCCGCTGGCTCCAAGGCAAGGCAGCGTGGGGAGAAGCAGTCCACGGAATGGCTGGCAGTAAGAATTTCAGAATCAAGCCGGGCGTGGTGGCTAGCCGGGCGTGGTGGCACATGCCTGTAATCCCAGCACTCGGGAGGCTGAGGCAGGAGGATTGTTGTGAGTTCGAGACCAGCCTGAGCTACAAAGTGAGCTTAAGGCCAGCCTGAGCTGCATAGTGAGACCCTGTCTCAAAAAAAGACAAAAAAAAAAAGAATTTCAGAATCAAGGCTGGAGGAAGGATGTGTAGCATTACGGGCCAGGCCCAGTGACGTACGTCCTCTCACCATGCTTTACTTCCCAACATCACAGCCAGCTATAAACCCTCCAGTGGACTAATTTAATATCATGCACTCGTGATCCATCACCACATGGGGTTCTGAGGGATACCTCATGAGCCATAACAGTCTGTGATTGGCTCACTTAAGGTGATAAAAAGCATGACAGAGAAAAGCTTTGCAGTTCAGGGCATATGGAAACTGAGCAGAGAACAGTGCCAGAGAAAATAGGCAAGGACCAGACAAAGACCTGAAATCATGGCCCGCCTGGACGCACCCAGGTGGGGACTTTCTTCAAGCTCTCGCCAGCTCCCAACCTCAAGACGACACAGTTAACTTCAACCACCACATATGCAAATATCATGTGATTTCTTATATGAGGAACTTGAGCATTCATGAGTTTTTGGTATTTGTGGGGGTCTAGGGACTAATTCTCCATGACGATTGACGAACAACCACATTTATATTCTTGGGGCTTTTGTCATGCATAAAAGAGAACTTAACAGTAGTTTAAATACAGATACAGCTCTCCTTCCGGGGACAGTGCAGGCAGGAGTGCAGGCTCAGCGGTTTCTTCCTGGGCCTTTGCACCTCAGCCTCCCATTCCGCCCTCCATTACGAGGAAGCTCATCGTAACTTGTTGCCTTTGGGTTGTGAGGTCACACAGTTTGGGCCCCTGACCAATACTCTCAGTGTGGTGGTTGTGACAGCACAAAGTAGTTTTTCTTTTTTTTTATTTTATTGAAGTACAAATATCAATCAGACAGGTTCAAGACACCTTAACAAGACAGATTCATTAAATTAATACATTGCAAACTGTTTTCATGTTTTGGGATCGTACAAGGTGCATACATGATATTATATTTACAGATATTATTTTAGCAGATGTCTTATCAGTAAATTAAGAGTGTAGCTGCTTACTTATTTTTTATACCTGAATTATATCAAAAATTCAATAATTATTTTTCTAGTGGATGACCGTAGTACTAGAAGCCGACATAATATCCTATCCAATCACCATTACTTCAGATCTTGCCTCTCATAGAATTATGTAGAAGCACAGCGTTATCTATTCCAACTGTACTGTCTATACACACACATCATGATTTTTTCTTTCTATACCCCTTCCTTTGTCTACACCTGTCAAAGGTGGGCACTCCATTATCATTCAACTAACTTAGGTGCTTGAACTCGACAACACGATTCAACACAGTCCAGCATTCCACAACAATATTGAGTTATTCAAAGAAGTTGTTGGCCATAGCCATTTACAGCTCAGCTTAATATTATGGCCCCGCGATGTATACCTCATTTTTATACTTTTCTGCTGGATGGCTAAGACCTAGATAGAGCAAGACTTATATACCAACACATGAACTTTATATTTCTTATGAGGTCATTGAAGTCCTCTCAGGGTTTATCTTGTAGTCCTGTACATTATTCTGTAGATCCTTTGTCTGTGTCATCCATGTGGATGAGTCATGACCAATGCTTGACCAGTTTGCTCTCTGTGAGAGCTTGAGAGAAAGTTTTCTCTTCATGTGACTCTCCCCAGGCACACTATAGAACTTCAGTCTCTTTCCTCTGTGGCTCCATAATCTCCTTGTTCAGAAAATTTGGAGCTCACCTGAGTTTCATGATGTTGCAGTACAGGTTCTCCTATGTCCTGAGTCTTCGCTGACCT
>PVKA01048018.1:0-13991 GCA_004027165.1 Ctenomys sociabilis
TATTTTAGAGAATGGTCTACAAGGTATTCAGGGTCTCACTACTAGATCACACTCATAGTGATCTGTCTGTTTACAGCCTCCCAAGAGCTGGAATCACAGGCAAGCACCACCATGCCCAGTCTCAGTTGTCATCTCAGGGCATCCCAGGGGGTGGGGCCAACGTGGCAGGCTGGAGAGCTTCCCTTTAATAAAGAATACTGGTGGGTGGTTCATTGTGTCCACTGAAGCATCGACAGCTTGCTTACAAGAGTTAAGTAACACTATTCTGTAGATAAGAAAACTAAGTGAGATTATTTATAAGACTATAGGACTTGTGAAGGAATTACCAAAAATGAGTTTTAATGAAGGTATACATTTCATTATGAAATAATTTAAGCTTATGAATAAACAGCTATAAATACTCCACCCCCACTTTGGTACCAGAAATTGAACTCAGATCTCTGTGCTTGCCAGATAGGTACTTATGCCTATTGGGCTATATCCTTAGCCAAAATATTATTTCTGTTATTATTATTATTATTTGGGTCCTGGGAATCAAACTCTGGACCTTTCACTTGCCAGGCAGGTGCCCTGCCACTGAGGTATATGCCTACATCAATTAGCTATAAATTCTGTGTTTATAGTTGCATACATTTTTTTAATTTAATTTTTTTTTTTTTTTTTTTTTTTTTTTTTTTTTTTTTTTTTTTTTTTTTTTTTTTTTTTTTTTTTTTTTTTTTTTTTTTTTTTTTTTTTTTTTTTTTTTTTTTTTTTGTCTTTTTGAGACAGGGTCTCCCTATGCAGTTCATGCTGGCCTTAAGCTCACTTTGTAGCTCAGGCTGGTCTTGAACTCATAACAATCCTCCTGCCTCAGCCTCCTGAGTGCTAGGATTACAGGCATGCGCCACCACGCCTGGCCCTTTAATTTTAATTTAATTTTATGTTTTATTTTATTGAAGTACAAATATCAGTCAGACAGTTTCAAGACACCTTAACAAGACAGATTCAAAAAAATTATTACATTGTAAACTGTTTTCATAATGTTTTGGTATTGTACAAGGTGCATACATGATATTATATTTACAGATATTATTTTAGCAGATGTCTCTTATCAGTAAATTAAGAGGGTAACTGCTTACTTATGTTATTTTTATACCTGAATTATATCAAAAATTCAATAATTATTTTCCTAGTGGATGACTGTAGTACTAGAA
The DNA here is from genome assembly GCA_004027165.1 of Ctenomys sociabilis. Taxonomy (NCBI): domain Eukaryota; kingdom Metazoa; phylum Chordata; class Mammalia; order Rodentia; family Ctenomyidae; genus Ctenomys; species Ctenomys sociabilis. The sequence continues at coordinate 1,194 of PVKA01048018.1, forward strand.
GCCAACATAATATCCTGTCCAACCACCATTAGTGCAGATCTTGCCTCTCATAGAATTATGTAGAAGCACAGCGTTATCTATCCCAACTGTACTGTCTATACACACACACATCATGATTTTTTCTTTCTATACCCCTTCCTTTGTCTACACCTGTCAAAGGTGGACACTCCATTGTCATTCAACTAATACACACTTCTCAGAGGATGAAATTAAAGAAGCCAATAAATATATGAAAAAATGCTCCACATCACTAGCCATTCATGAAATGCAAATAAAAACAACACTGAGATACCATCTCACTCCAGAAAGAATGGCTATCATAAGGAAATCAACCAACAACAAATGTTGGAGAGGTTGTGGGGAAAAGGGAACACTTCTCCACTGCTGGTGGGAATGTAGACTGGAGGTCAGTGTGGAGACTCCTCAAAAGAGTAGGACTAGAAATCCCATTCAAGCTGGCTATCCCCCTACTGGGAATTTTCCCAAAGGATCTGGATACATTGTATCATAGAGATATATGTGTACCTATGTTTATAGCAGCCCAATGTGTGATAGCAAAATCTTGGAAACAACCAAGATGTCCATCACACGAGGAATGGTTGAAAAAGATGTGGTATTTCTATATAATGGAGTATTAATAGTTGTATACTTTTAATGTCACCTCTCAGTTCTGCCCACAAAAGAGTTGTACCTCTTTGCTAAAGTGCATACAACTTTTTTTTTTTTTTTTTTTTTTTTTTTTTTTGTGTGTGTGTGTTTTTTGAGACAGGGTCTCACTATGCAGTTCAGGCTGGCCTTAAGCTCACTTTGTAGCTCAGGCTGGTCTTGAACTCACAACAATCCTCCTGCTTCCGCCTCCCAAGTGCTGGGATTACAGGCATGCGCCACCACGCCCGGCTTAAAGTGCATACAACTTTGTCCTATTTGTGGTGGAGGCTGCAGTGCCCCTTCTCCTGTCATAGCCTTTCTTCACTGGGCTGATGATTATCTTCCTTTGCAAAGCACTTTTTAATAATTTTTATTTTTTCCATTTCAATGCCGAAACTTCAGTATGAGCTTGAGCTTCTCACAGAGTGTCCTGGATTGCCTTCCTATGTCATGCAAAATGCCAGCTGCCTGGTGGACTTGTTGTTGGAGAAACAACTTTGATATGTCTGCTCTTCCCACTCTAGTGCCACGGTTCTGCTTTCTCTCTGTTCTCATTGCTGAGCTCTTTCTCCTTTTTAGAGGTGAAGGCAGGGAATCCACTTTCAGATTTGAAACCAGGCACATGCCGTGAGACATCATTCTCACAGCCATCACTTGAGCAAGAGTCTCCAACCTGTCACATCCAACATCATGAGTTATATGTCCAGGGAACCAGATCTCAAGTCATGTTAGTGCTGCTGAGGACTTATTTAAATTTTACAGTGTGCTAAAACACTTTAGTATTTTTCTGGATATACATATATTCAGGACCTATATCATTCTTATTCTATATGTTGAAGTAACCAAGATTAGAGAGGTACATTATGTGTTGAAGTTCAAAACTGGTATCAGAAACAAAAGATTTTGTTGCCTGAAACATAGTGCACAATTCTTCTTGCCAGATGTGCTTATAAAAAACAATTGTGTAAAATGATTTCTGGCAAATAAAATCAGTTGTCCCAGGGGAAGCAGACTAGTTGAAAAGAGTCCCACTGTGAATCACTTTATGAAGTTAATATTCTCTAATGTATCCCTTTTACAAATCTGGATTTTCAAACAACACATATCTACTGAAAGTGGTTGCTGGCGAGCCTGTGTATTTCAATTATCCTGAATCATCCTCTGCATTTTTCCTGACTACAGGTGGCTGCAGGCTGGCTGAGCTTGCACTGCATACAAAAGGCAGTAGAAGAGTGGGGAAGGTAGCCAACAGCCACTTGAGCTTATCTAGCCCCTGAACTCAGCCACTGGTCAACTGCTTTCCTTTATGGGGCCACGAATCTGCTCAGACCAGAACTAGAGCATGCCCCCATGGAGTCCACATCAACAGCTAGCTTAGTTAATTCATGACCTCTGTTTGCTCCTGCCTCACCTGTCTCCTGCCCTCCTGGTGCCACACTGCCAATCTGAGCTTAGGATTTTGTGATACTTTTTCCTTCCACTTTTTTTTGGTACTTCCTGTCCAACTTAATTCTTCCTGATATTGCTACTGTTAAATCATAAGATCTAACTCATCAGTTGTTCTCAGCCCTGGCACCATCATATTAGAAGAACCCAGACCTTAACAAATTTTGCAACACTTGGGTCTCAAAATCTAATTTAATTTGTCTGTCAGTGAAGGCTCTGATTGTGGTAACTTCAGTATTCACTTGCTTTTTATTTCTGATTTTTTAAAGCTACCCAGATGATTCCAACATGAAAACATGTGATATATTTGATTGCCTGACTTTGACCCTGACCCTTGATACTGGATGGTCCTTGTTATAGGTTGAATTGTGTCCTTGTGTTGAAAGAAAATCATATGCTGAAGTTCTAATTCTCTCAGATTTAGAACTTACTTGGAGATAAGGTCTTTACAGAGAGATCATCAAATTGAAATGAAGTTATTGGGGATATGATGGCATAGAATTAAATATTTCTCCGAATCTCATGTGTGCAAGTCTTGGTCCCTGTATTGGTGTTATTGGAGAGTGGTGGAAGACCTCAGAGGAGATCTGATCATTCACTACATGCCCCTGAAGGGAGCAGTGAGACCCTGGCCTCTGTTCTCTTTCATTTCCATCCATGAGTTGACTGGGCTTTCTGTGCTCTCATCAGGATTTGGCTGTCTTGCAAGAGTCCCAACAGCCATTGTGCCAATTGGCAATGCACAGAAACCTTCAAAACTATGCCATAAAATTTCTTTCTTAAGTTGATTGTCTGCTATTTTGTTACAATAAATAAAAGCTGATTAAAACAAAGTGGTAAATCCTAATCTGATATGACTGGTGTTCTGGCACAAAGGGACATTTGGAAACAGACACTTATAAAGAGTGAATAGAAATGAAGATGCCCATGTACAAACCAAGGAGAGAGCCCTGGAGCAGATCCTCCCCTCAGAGCCTTCAAAAAACACTAATAATGCCTATAACTTGATTTTAGTTCTCTCATCTTCTCCAGGAGTATAAAATAACAATATTCTGTTAAGCAGCCTTCTGATTTGTGGCAGTCTATCCTGGAAGTGCCAGCAAACAAATCTGTATCTCAGGATCACATTGCAGGCACCTGAATCTCAAGCATAGCTGCAGTGACCAATGTGTCACAGGTTGTATAGGATGTTTCCAGCCCTCACGCTAGAAGTTCTACATCTCTAGACCATATGCAGTTTCAGGAAAAACAAGAAAATTGCTCCCCCTAAGGTTAATTTAATTGGTTACATGTATTGAAGGATCCAGAAAAGGACTAGCTTAGAACTCATTTCTACCCATTATCAGCAGAAAAACGTTCTATATTGTGTTGTAGATAATATCTGCTAGTATGTATGCAGCATCTAGAATATTTCCTGGGGCTAGGGAGGTAGCTCAATAGAATAAGCACATGCCTGGCAAGTGGAAGAGCCTGAGTTCAATCCCTGGTTCAACAAAAAAAAAAAAAAAAAAAAAAAAAAAAAGATATCTACTAGAATATTTCCTGCCATAGAATGATCACTTAACATATATTATCATCTAATATTTTCTTACACAATTATGTTCACAAAATATTCATATAATGATATCTACTTTCAAGAGAGTAAGAGAAAAGGTTTCATTTCAAGAGATGAATGTAATAAAAGTTTTTTACCTTCTACTTATTCATTCCAATGCTGGTATTTCTCTCTAATTGATAGAGAAGTGGTCTTGATATTTCTTTTCTTATTGCAAAGTGTATAAATACCACAAGATTGGGATTCCACAGATTAAAAAATACTATGAAGGAGACTCCTACAGGCAGCAGTTAAAGATGACCTAGTCTACTGGTGACACTTCTAACCAGTCAAAAACAAACAGCTCATTCAAGAAAGAAAACTGACCTGCAAATGAAAGTGTTTATCCTCATAGGGCATGTGCAGGTCAGAAAAACAATGAAAGAAGGGACACCACTTGCAGTCAAAGTTTTCAACGGAAACAATATAGGACACATAATTTATAGGATTGTTTTACAGTACTTACCCAAAGAGTCAAGTTGAAAAGACTGCAGGAAATCTGTCCTCACACTAAAGATCCAAAATCTAGCAGGCGATCTGGATCTCATGGCAGTGTCCTGCATGAACCCGGCTGAGTGCACCAATCCCAAAATAATGTCTCACACAAGTTGTTTCCAAGGTTTGGGCTAAGGTGACCTCAAGGTCAGTGGTGAAAGACAGAAAGTCTGTGCCAGCAGGCTGAATGAGCTGCTCCAGTAGGCTGAGAGATTTGCACTGGAGCCAGGGAGCAACATTCAAAGAAAGAACCAGAGCTCTCTGAAAAGTACCACAGTCATCAGCGACAACAAGGTCTTGAGCCCCTCCCATGATAACAGCCATGTTCACATCAGGAAAGCCAGCCTGGAAAGTTCCTCCAGGAGAGCCAAAAGCTCCCTAACAGCACCTCTTTTCCAGTTCTCCTTTTAATTTTGTTGGAACTCCTCAAGTGGGCCTCCCACAGCAAGTGTTATTCTGGTTTTGTTCAGCTGGGTGTTACAAGCTCACCACCAACTGTGTCAATCCATCACACCACTGAAGTTGAATCACAAATGAAGCAGGCATGAAAGCACAGCCATGGAGTGGTAGTCAGTATCCAAGGGAATGGCATCTATAAAAGCAAGCAGATAGAGAACTGTCCTGCATGTTAGCAAGATAGAAACAATTTGGCATCTTGGTAGCATAGAAACATGGAGATCAAATAAGAGATGAATCCAACCCATCCTGATTTCTCCTCACTCTAGCAAATGACCAAATCATGTAATGAATATTATGTGACTGTGACCTCCAGAACCAGGTATCTAATTCACTGAAGACAGTGCAGTCATTTTCACTTTTCTGTATAGCTTTAGTAAAAGTTTGGACTTGTAATTTTCTAATAAAAGCAGTTTATTGTGTTACTGACTTTTCATAGGACAAAAATACATATACTATATATGCATTGATTAATTCCTAAGCAAAACCTGTATGCTGTCTTGTAGACTCTTTATTACCCTTCGACCTTGGAGCTTCTTGGATTCAGAATCACTTTAGCCCTGCAGTTCATTCTAACCACAATTGCACATTGACTTCTGCAGCACTGGTTCAGCTACGGTGGGGACTTTAAAAGTTGGGCTGGAGGAAAAATAGTGTTACCTAGAATAAACACCACACTGGGTTCACTTTAGAATCGTTCTTACCATCCTCTTTTCTCTAGCTGTCCTGTTATTGCTTCCTTTTTATGATGCTTTATTTCTGAGCAACTTCACTTTCTTCCTTTAGGATTCATTCTCTCCTTCATATTAATTGACCTTTAATTTACACTAATGGCTTTCTTAGCTGTGCATCCACTGTCCAATCCTTCCTGTAGAAAAGACATTAGGGTTTTTTAACCCTGGGTGTGCAAGAGAATCACATGTGATTCATATGTGAAATCAGCTGCAAAGCCTCTGCCCTGAAAATTTGGATTTAGCACAAACAAGAGGAACACAAGTATCTATATAAAAGAAAAAGAAAAGCAAGGGCTGGCCAAAGAGCTCAGCAGATTAAAGCACCTGCAAGCAGGTGCAGGGGCTGGGAGTTTGATCCCTGGACCTGCAGTGCTAGCCCTACCCGCAGGGCATTCTGAGATGGCAATTGAGACTGGGCCTGGTGGCAAGCGCCTATAATCCCAGCTCTTAGGAGGCTGTAAAAAGGCAGATAAAAGAAAGAAAAAGAAACAAATGAAAAGAGAAAAATCTACAGTTGACTTGAATGGGCAGAATGAGAAATATTTAACTGGATATTAAATTTGGTTGCTTTAGCTTGCCCTTTCATACTGGTGCAAGAGTCTCAAATTATGCAGCAAATAAAAAGACAGAAAAGGTGGTCTGGTTCCAGGTATCTATTTGGGCATCTACTGCAAAGAACTAGTTTTTCAAGGCTTAGTGTTGAAGCAGCATCTGTAAGGAGACAGGACACAGACCCTTACATTTCCATCTAGTCCCACTGATACCACTCTGACAATTATTAGGAGGCTTGGGGTTGAAATCAAAATATGTCACCAATAATAATGTGAAATCCATTTGGAAGCTGTTACAATTCTTAGTCTGGTTGGTTTTTGTGAAGGACATTTACCATGAATCATTTTGGAAATCAGAGGCTTTCAACGAAAAGTCCAAGATTTAATGTTTCGGGAATTTAGAAAAGAGAAAATTTGAGGGTGGTATTGTTTGTTGTGGGGGGACCATGGTCCCAACGCTAGAGTCACAGTGACCTCTTTTGTCCTACATTTCCAGCAAGCACAGCTGAACTCCTCTGCTATACCTCCCTTTGGTGTGGCTCTTTAATCTCTGAAGTGCTGACACTATTCATTATTCCAGACACCAACAAGATTCAATTGGTTCCTACAGGGATGTCCATTTTATGAAGCTGAATGTGAAGGAAAGACCTTGGTGTAAGTGGTTCACTTATCAAACCAAGACTCTACCATGTTATTCATTAGGCAAATAAATAATTGTCAGGTTTCCTTATTTACTGGACCATCAAGGGACAGAACAGTTGCTTGACAAGATTCTTTTATGAACAGTTTTTGTGTGTGAGAGAAAATGTTAGTGAAGGCCTGAAGGGATGTTCCAATGAATTAGAGCACATTCTGCAAAGCAGATGCAGTATGCACAGTGAAGGGGAATTGTGCTGTAAGATCCAGCATTTCATGTGCTGTCCTGGATCTTTGAGCCACACAAGTCCCTAGCTGTGGGTTCCCATGTTACTTACAGATATGCTCCCACCAAGGAAAATGGTTTCTCCTCTGGCTACAATTAACAAAGCTTTCTATATCCTTCCCTGTCCTAAACATAATGGTGTGCCTTCCTTCCAGCCCACATAATTCCTCAAGCAAGCCAGTCACCTCCTTCTATGAGAACCAGTGTTGCTTCATCTTCTTGGTACTACAGAGCCTGCCCCACCTCCACACGCTCTGCCTGTTCGCTATCCTGAATGCCCTGCCTGGGGATCCCTATGTGGTTTACAGCATCTGCTGTCACCTGCAGCTCCTGGACTCTTGAGTAGTTTGGGCTAATAATCTGTGGTTGATCTCAAGTGTCCAATATCAGAATGCTATGTGTTCATCTGTCCAGGATTAGGTAGGTTGAGGATTTCTTCCCTTGCAAAAGTGAGTAGGCAGTGATGAGAATAGAAGCCCAGTTTTTTTTTTTTTTTTTTTTTTTTCCATCTGTGGATCTTGGACCTCACAAAGCAATTAGTCAGGGCCCTGGCTTCCAATCCTGGCATTTCTGCCTAGGCATGTAATGTAAACACTGTCAGCCTTGGTTTTCTTATTTGGCAATTATGCATAGTAATATTATTTTCCACCTTCTCCATAGATTTTTGTGGTGTCTAGTAATAAGAGGGAGGTAGACCTGACAGATCTATAGGATTGTTGTAAAATTGCTAATGGACTTTGTTTTTACAATAGCATTCTTCATTCATTTAAGGATGTAAATTTTGTTTACAAAAAAAAGAACAATTCCTTTGAGGGATTTGGAGCTTTCTTCCTCAACCATTTTTTGCCTTCCACAATGATACTACCTGGAGGAAAGGGGCAGGCAGGAAAAAGGTAAGGATGATGAGGAAGAAGAAATGACATGCAATAACTTGAATGCAGCATAAGTGAGAACTTTTTCTTTGAGGCAGTCCGATACACATAAATGTAATGTATCACTTTGTTTCTGTACATAGATTTTTTTTTTAAATATGGAATGCTTCAAGAATCTGTGTGTCATCCTTGCGTGGGGACTATGCTGATCCTCTCTGTGTCATTCCAATTTTAGTATATGTGCTGCTGAAGTGAGCACTGTACATAGAATTTTGTTTGAAAACAGGGTGCAGGGGCAATGCAGGCATGATCCAAAAACTGGAGAAGCCCTCCATGAGGGTTTTATAACACTATAAAACAACTAGGTGACAGGATTTTATGTCTTATAAAATAACATTCAAACCAGTGAAATGGATACATCTTTCCTCCCTTTTCCAGACTCTTACTTCTCAAAATCTGGCTGCTACATAAAGTCTTCCCTGAAGGTCAATTCCTTGCTGATTGTACAAATTGATGAATAGTGGGATGGACATAGGCTTTAAATAAAGTTAAAGGGGCCAGCCTGATAGCTCAGACGACTAAAGTGCCTGCTTAGGCAGAATACAGTGGCTGGGGTTCAATCTCCAGCATGCCGTGTGTGCCTGCAAGGTGTGCTGAGATGGTGAGTGAGACTGAGTGTGGTGGTGTGCACCTGTAATCCCAACTCTTGGGAAGCTGAAAACAGGTGACTATGAGTCCAATCTACACTGTGAGATCCTATAGACCCTGTCCTAAATATAGAAAAATAAATACAGAAAGAAAAAGAAAGAAAGAAAGAAAGAAAGAAAGAAAGAAAGAAAGAAAGAAAGAAAGAAAGAAAGAAAAAGAAAGAAAGAAAGAAAGTTCAATCATGCCAATTTCATTTCCCTTTTCCAAATTTCAGTGTGGAGTTGTCCAGGTGCAGATGTGTCTAGGTAAGATGGAAGCACCTGTACCTGGGGCCAAGGGGTAGAGAGAGAAGTTGTGTGTGGGTGATTGGAAAGGATTTGCCATTTAAGAAAGTAGGAAACAAGGTTGTGAGGTAGAAGAAAGATTACCTCAAAGGGAAGGAAATGAGAGAGGGAGGAGACAGTTTCCAAAGTTTCCAACTTCAGTTCCAAAATCAGTTTCCAAAATCAGTTGGAAGTCTGGGGTACAATCTAGATGAAAGGAACCTGGTGGGAAGGTATGAAGGGCATCTGATTTTGCCATAACGGATTCCTTATCTTTAAGATTTATAATTTTATATTGAAGTGAATGAGAAATATTAAAGATATGTAAAATGTTGTGTGTGATATAATAGGAACAATTCCTCAAAAAACTTCACTGTAGTTGTAAATAGACTGAAGATTACATTGGCTGACTAAAAATAAGGGAGGACAACTGTAAGACAACAAGTGTCAAATGAGGAGGGGTCAATCCATAGCTATAGCTGCCATGAAAGAATAGATAGATTTGCTTTGCATTCTCTGTGTGAGGAAAAAATTCAATTTGTACAGTGCGTAGAGTGATTGGCTCCATGCTAATACTTTGACTTTGTAGCTGTATGACTTGGGCATGTCTCTTTCTTTAGGACTTTTTTTTTCTTGTCTCTTTAAAATAGTAGGATTGGACTAGATGTTTTCTGATTGCTTCTAGCTCTTAATACTCTGATATTATGATTTTTCTCCAATTTGAATGGCAGCCAAGGACAAATGGTTAGTGAAATTTCCAAAGACTTCATTATATAGAGGTCCCCTAGATTAGAGCCATAGGACAGTTATGGCAGGACTTCAAAAGATTATTACCAAAGATAATCAGTGTTTAGTTTTTACACAACATTTTCACAACTATAATCACCTATAATCTGTGTGACTCTTCACCATAACACTGTGTGTCAAAAGAGTATAATGATCATTATCTGAATTTTAAAAAGATGGAATTGAGTCCTTTAAAGCTCTAAAGACCTGTTAAGGTTCCAAGCAAGGTTTGCTGGAGTTCGGCCTGCATTTGTGTCTCAGAACTTGTGACATAGAGCTCTTCAAAGTTGCTGTGCATTGCTTCCTGTGGTGCCTGAGTCTTTTAGGTGCACAACTAATGAGAACCTCACCGTGCTAACCTATGAGCCTTGGGGTGCACATTGCCTTTGAGAGACAGGTAGGAATGATTCTATGTATTTATAGCCTACTCTTGCTAGAGAAATATGACTAGGAAGAGGATATAAGCAGATTCACCTTGAGAAGAAGAGATTATATGAACAAATTCTAAAATGCTCTCCTTTGCTGTGTGAGTTGCAAGTCAAATTGAAATGCTCAGCAGTTTTCTCAATAGCTTAGAAAAACTCAAGTTATTCTTGGCTAGCTGTCTTGGCTTAGGAAATGAGACACTATAGGTAAGCAATTGTAGAAAAGTTGAAGGTCAAGGGTTCTTCCTTACCTTTTTTTACATTTTCTACCATACTATAAGGAGGATCTATCATAGGTTTATGACCAAGGGAATAGATTAAATTGCTTATCAAATTATTTTCCTTAAACAGATGGGCAAGATCATGTAGATTGTTTTTCTGCTTGCTTAATCCGTCTCTAGAAAAATCTAGTACCTCTTCCACTTCCTTTACCCCATCACACATTCTATACTGGCTGGTCAGTAATTGAATGGCTTAAAGGAAAGAAGGAAGGACAATGGGGAGATTGAGAAGGGGGAGAATATGTACTTCCCTTTTCATCCTTGTAGTAATTAAATGAGCAAAGCGGTGGTATTATTGCCATCTTAGAGACTACATTAAGGAGATTTGCTCAAAATTTGCTCAAAGCAAAATGGGTCTTGGAGTCTAGGAATGTATGTTTCCAATTCTCATCTACTCTACCATGTTATGTCCTAGTGTCACTGGCCAGCTTGCTGCTGACCTTAAGTTTATCTGAACAGATGGTTTCCATTTTTCACAGAATGTTTAGCACCCTAGAATCACAGAGGATAGAAAGGTAAAAAGCAATTGAGGGTTACATGATAATCTGAATCTCATACTTTCTGTGTTCTTCACATACATTTATCTTTGTTTTCCATTTTTATTTTTGTAGAACTTGGGATTGAACCCAGAACATTTGCACTAAGGTATTAGCTGATCCTTTTTATGTTTTAGTTTTCGATAGGGTCTTGCTAAGATGTTCAGGTAAGACTTTAACATTTGATCATCCTGCATCAGCCTTCTCAACTCTAGGATTATACCAACTCTACTATTACACTATCATACTTGAGTCTCACCTGTTATTTCTGATGAGAAAACTGAGGTTGATCCAACTCATATGCAGTGTGGTCAGTTTATTTCATAGCCAGGATTGTATCCAGTGCACAGAATGGAACCACTGGACCCATTCCACTTTGCTGTCCTCTGATTTCACACAATCTCCATCCATTCATGGTCAAGAGTGTTGGTGGCAAACACAAGCTTCTTCAATATTTTCACAGTTCCAGTGATCTGACATTCTTATTTTGGGAAGACCTCTATAAATGGTGTTCTTGAAATTCCCCAAAATAAAGATAGCTCCACAGATCAAACTGCAAAAGTACATTCACTGGCATTTTTACCAGTTATCTGCTTGTTCCAGAACTGTCCAAACATTATAGGATCAACAAATGTGTTTAAGTTGATGTGGCCCAGAAATTTCCAAAAGGAAATTACAGGAAATGGTTTTCACACTCCAAAATTAAAAATACCTACTCAATTTGAAAGAAACTGAGGAAGTGGCTCTAACAGTCTTCATGAAAAAGATGCAGTTCTTTCCAGTTAATGCAAACCTCTGAAATCCAAAGCCAAGGCCATTAATCACTCAGCCGATTCTCCACGAGACCAGCATGCTCCAGCCACCCACACACCTATAATGGTTCAATTCTCAACAGGCAAACTTGAACCACAAAATGATCCTCAGAGTAGCACGTTCAAGCTGCTGCCAGTCATATGTGAATGCTGCGATGAGCTTGTTCTCTTTCTGGGAAGAGCACATGAGTTTCTATTAAGCATATTTATAACTTTATGTTGGGAATGTTGCAATTACTTTAGGATTGGAAGTGATAATAAAGGAGAAAAGACATTTATCTTAATATGTGGTGGGAATCCTTAAAGTCAGGGCTTTAGAATGGAAATCAAATTATGAAGTCATTATCGTACAGTGAGTTTGACATCCTACGGGCCCAAAGGAGGCTGGAAGCAAGAGGAATGGGGAAGGCTCCTACACTGGACAGGCGATGAGATAACAGCTCTTTTCATATTAAAGGTGTTTGTGCTCTTTTCCCAGTTATCTCTTAGAACAAGGTGATTAATATAGACACTTAATGGAGCAAACCCTGCCACTGAAGTCTAGATGGATCACCAGGGCACTGTGACTCTCCCTGAGAAGCAGCTAACTTTGCATGAGAGATGATTTCTCGAGGTCTTAGACAGCCCAGGGTAATCCAGGCAGGACACACCACCAGTCTTCTTGTGGAGGAGAAAATGTCCTCTGTTATCTCACCTTATTCTCCTGAGATTCTCATTAAACTTTAGTAAGGTAGAGTTCGTCTAACTAGAATGTTTAATTATAGTGAACTACTACACTGAATGAACTTTTGAATTTTACCAGAATGGGAGAAAAAAAAAATATATATATATATATATATTCTTTTAGGCAGTCAGTTTATTTTTTTATTTTTTGGAGCTGAGTATTTTTCTTTCCATTTATTTTTATTTTATTGAAATACAAATGTCAATCAGACAGTTTCAAAACACCTTACCATACAGAGTCGATGAATTAATACATTGGAAACTGTTTTCATAACGTTTTAGTATTGTACAAGGTGCATACATGATATTATATTTACAGGTTTTTTTTATAGCTGAATTATATCAACAATTCAATAATTATTTACCTAGTGGATGACCATAGCACTAAAAGCCGACATAATATCCTGTCCAACCACCATTAGTGCAGATCTTGCCTATCATAGAATTATGTAGAAGCACAGCGTTATCTATCCCAACTGTACTGTCTATACACACACATCATGATTTTTTCTTTCTACAACCCTTCCTTTGTCTACACCTGTCAAA
>PVKA01048019.1:0-14011 GCA_004027165.1 Ctenomys sociabilis
ATTATTTCCCCTTATTTTGAGATTTTTCTGCTTTTACTTCTTCCCATATTCTTTTTGTATCATTGTTATTGACTCCTTTCTCATTGATACCTATTAGCCTTATGTTGTTCATTTTATGTCATCTTGAAGATTTTGAATTATTTTTTTCTGCATCCTAGCTGTTTTAAAGAGATCTTTTCTTACCTTTTCACTAGCTGCAATGATGTCTTCAAGGTCTGAATGACAATCTTCATTTTCATTAAAACAGTTTTAAAAACTTGTTATTGAGATTTTAGCTTCCAGTATATCTCTTTGTATCTGCTTCATGAATTCTCCTTCTTTCCTATATTTCTTATTCAAGGATTCCATCATTTTTCTGTCCACCTCTATTTTTTATCAGTGCCTAATTTAGAAACACTTATTAATTATTTCATTATAGTTATCATGGCTTATTTTCCTTCAGAGATTATTTCTGATTTGATATTTTTTCTAACTTTCTTCTATTGTTTCTTTACCTCAGATCCTATTATTTCAGAGCTTTCAAGAGTGTAGCTTCCAATTTTCAATGGCAGTGTTTCCTGCATTTTTTCTGGGTGCATTTGGTGCCTGAGAATGCATTTTGCATCTTTAATTTGTCATTTTTTATAGCCATGTCCTATGACCTTTGCTGCAGAACTTTGGTGTAGTAGTTACCTTAACACATACTTACATTATTATCCAAGAGAGATTATATGGTTAAGGCATTTGCAGTTATGTATTTACAGTACTACAATTAGAAACACTAATAGTGAGTAGTGAATTTTACCAATTGACAATTTTTTATATTTAATTGGTTTGTATTTTAGTCCATAAAGAGAAACATTATGACTGTATAGTGAAGCAGATATAAAATTGGGAATTCGTATCTAAATTAGTTCCCCTTCGATTTGTCTGATCACCTCCCCTTGATGTACCTTGGGTCTTTTAGGTAGACTTTCACCCTGGTTATATGTTTTCTCCTTCTCTCAATTAAGAGAGGTAGAGAGAGGATGCTCTCATACACCCCAGTCTATCAGTGTGTCTCAGATTATCGGTTGTGTATCTGTCAATTTCAAGCTTGTCCAGCTGGGCCTGGCTTGACTTTGGCTCCTGTGCTCTGCCTCTTCCTGCTACGGCTTATGCAAGTGAACATAATGCCAAAAACCCCTTTAAATTTTCTCGTTAAATGTAAAAATTAGTATTTTGAAGGTTTCTTTACACCACTTATGGTTCCTTTTAGATTTTGCTATATATCCACAAATGCAGTTCTTATAGATAAAATTGGCAAATTAATAGTTACCATGTTTCATCATTTTATAGGATACATTTCATTTTATTGATTTTCCTGATTATACTAATTTAGCCAAGGTGATATCATTGTTCTAATCAGTTCTTCTTCCTATTTTTCTTTTTAAAATAATATCACGATCAGTACTTTATCAATGTGTGCTGAATATCTTAATGCAATATTTCCAAATTCCATAAGTATATCCATGATCAGTTCACAAAAGGAAGGAAAAAAGAAATGCTAACATTTGTTTTTAGTTTATTATACAGTATCTTTTGTTGGTTGACTTTTCATAAAGATAATATATAATTTCAAAACTTTTCTTTTTATTTAGTTTCATTTTATTTACAGTCTCCCTAGTGAAAGAAATATGAAGAAATATAAATAGAAAGGTATAACACAACTAAAGGGAAAGGGAGAACTTGAAAAATGAAAACCAAAACATGAACAAAAAGCAGAAACAAAGATGCAAGCAGGGTAACAGAATAATACATATGTTATAGATTTGCAAACCAAGCTGATTAACAATGGTTGATATATCTATTTTTATTATCAAAATTGTTGATCAGAATAACAGATAATAAAATTAAGTGTGCAAATACAGTAGAATTATAATGGACAGCATTATCAACAAAGATGATAGCTTTGACTTAACACACAAAGCTATGCGATCATATGGTTTGTAGAGAAGCAAGAAAGTGTAAAATGTGTGATATAAAACAATCTGGGCATCAAGGGATTTTAATAAATTGTAGGGAGTTTTGGCAACTTCACCATGACATAAGAAAGTAAAATATGTATTGCAAATATTGGAGGACAGTAAGTAATCTAGATGTTCAGAAAGGCCTTGGGTAATATTTCTGATTAAATTGATTAGAATATACCAACTCAGACACATCAAGTATACCAACCTTGTGCACTACCTGAATGACACTATTGGAACTTTTTAATAATTTGACCAAAACTATGCTATATCTATTAAATTGTGGGTATTAAGGATCTTTTAATGCTGTTTAGTTTAAAATAAAAGTGCTTTAAATGAAAGACACCAATTTTTATTGAATCACATTTGTTTGAAAAGGGAGATTCCGTGACCCACAACAAAAATATTTTTTAACATTTTTGTAACAAGGATAAGCTGGTAAATCAACATAACTTAAATAGCTTGTTTGAGTTTTACTAATATATATCAAACACACTAATTAAGTTATATATATATATATATATATATATATATATATATATATCAAGGTTATATATTAAGTGATATATATAAAGCTTATATATTAAGTTATGTATATATCAAGCCTATATGCTGTTTTATATATATATATATATAGATTATATATTAAATATATAAGCTTATATATATATATATATATATATATATATATATATATAATAGCTTACCATAAAAATGCATGCCCATATCATTTATTACTTAAGAATAAAGCAGGAAAAGTAACATTTTAAAATTAGGCAAGACCTTCATATGAATGTAAAAGTTACCACCCACTAAGGACCTTAAAATAGTATGATTATAATAGTGAACAGAATCCAAGAACTCAGGTGGCTGAGTTGGGAGGATCGCCACAACTTCAAAGTGCATATGAGCTGCATACTACATGCAAGGCCACTCTGAACTACACAGTGAGAGCCTTTCTCTAAAAATGAGCAAGATGAATGTATCTTTGTCCTTTAAGGACATACTACACTGGATATAAGAAGGATTGGCATTTATTACTGTTTCAAAATAAGTCCACGAAAGCACCATAAAGGAATGTAATATGAAATCGCTGATAAAAATGCAATCACTGATGATAAAATGAATCCTTTGTTGTAGTGAAAGAATGAATGTTAGGTTCTCTGTGAGGCATTCAGCCATGTCCCCCAAAACTCACTTTTCTACTCCAAAGTTTTTTCATGGCATTTTTCATCTCTGAATTTCTCAAGGTATAGATTAGGGGGTTTAGAAAGGGGGTGATTAAAGTTAAAATGATAGTCATGGATTTATCAATGGGAAGTGTGTAGTTGGGCCTGGCAAATAGGAAGATACAGGGCACAAAGAATAAAATGACCACAGTGATGTGGGAGGCACAGGGATAGAAGGCTTTGCGTTTCCCTTCTGAACCATGGCCCTTCAGGGAATATAGAATGACCCCATAGGAAATAAGGAGAATCAAGAAAGTGACAGAGCAAATGGCGCCCCCATTGGCCATCAAAGACAGCCCAAGCAGGTTGGTATTGGTGCATGCAAGTTTCAGCAAGGGGTATACATCACACAGAAAGTTGTCAATGACATTGGGTCCACAGAAAGGGAGCTGATAAATAAAGATAAATTGAACCAATGAGTGAAAAAAGCCTCCAACCCAGGCCACCAACAGCATGAGAACACATATCCGCTGGCTCATGATGGTCAGATAATGGAGAGGTTTGCAGATGGCCACATAGCGGTCATAGGCCATCACCACCAGAAGAATCACTTCTGCACCAGCAAATAAATGATCAATAAAAACTTGAGTCATACAACCCCAGAAAGAAATGGTCCTTTTCTCATAGAATAAGTCAAAGATCATTTTAGGAACAATGGTAGTAGAATAGACAGTGTCTATAAATGAGAGATAAGACAGGAAGAAGTACACGGGGGAGTTCAGCAATGGGCTGGCCATGATTGTCACCATGATGAGTAGGTTGCCCACTATTGTCCCAATATAGATAAGTAAGAAGGTGACAAAGAGAATTTTCTGCCCCACAGGATTCTGAGTGAGACCCAGGAGGATAAAGACAGTTACATTGTTCCTATTTTCCATGGGTTCTTCTGAAGATATTGAGCTCAGGTGTTGAGGCTGCAAATAAAAAACCAGTAGTGAATTCAAAGTGATGCCAATATTTGTGACAACATTATGATGCTGTCCTGAATGTTGTTTCCTTGCCATGGCCTCATACAGAGGAGCTCACAAGAAAATGAATGGATTCTCATTCTACAATTTCACTACTCATTTTCACAAATTTCTTTCTTTAATATTAATGATGATAATTCAATAGTCAATCAGCAGACAACATGGGTATGGGAATTCACTGATGAAAACATTTAGTCCTCAGACCTCAAAGGAGATGATGCTTTTCTCCTAAAGAGTATAATTGTTTATTGAGTAATAATGGTAAAACAATCAGTAAGTATTAGCAATAGTCGAGTCAGAAAAACCTGTGTACCCAGAGACTAATAAATGACAATAACACCCAGGTCAAATCCTGCAAACACAAGAATTTTGAGAGAAATATAGGAATATTTTTGCAATATATTTCTTTTCCTTGTTGATCGTTTAGGGCTTTGACCACTTGAGTTCTATCATGGAAAGAATTCATAGGTAATGACTTCACTAATACATTCATGCAAAATTATATATATTATATACAGTGCAATTAAAATATAGTGAATGTGTAAATTTAAAACTATAATTGCCTTAAGAAACATTGCCATTAATTCCTTCAAAATACTTCCCCTCACTACAAAGCAATCATCCTTTAGATCTTGACAATTAGTGAAGTCCTCCTTGTGAGGTTTTATTTGCACCATCTAGGCTGCCTCCGTGCTCAGCATCACTTCTAATCTCCTATTTTATTTTTGTACTTATTTTGACTTTTAGAAAAATGCAGAAATGTGCCCTATCTTCTGAATAAGAAGGCACAAATTACATCCATGTGTTCCTATTTGATAGAAATTATGCCAGATTTTTTTATTTAGATATGAGTTCAGCATGAAATGATTCAGAAAATTAACTTTCAAAATGACTTGAGAAAGTTTCAGTCACAATGGGATGCCTTTGATATCATAGGATAATAACAACGTACTTACTATAATAATTGTTCTTTCTAAATTAGTCATTCACCATGTTTTCTTGATCATATGTATAAAATTGGTGGCCACCATTTGCACTTTTACCATACACAACACTTATGTGCTTCTAGTAACTAGGAGTGACTCACACTTTTTATTTAATCGGCATATTGTGAGTGTTTCTTAGATGCTTATCTATCTATCTATCTATCTATCTATCTATCTATCTATCTATCTATCTATCTATCTATCCATCCATCAATCAATCATCTATCTGGTACAGGTTCTGAAGGATCTACAAGGCCTCACTATGTATATTGGACTCATAGTGATTATTCTGTTTTCAGGCTTCCAAGAGGTAGAATTACAGGTGCACAACATAACACCCCGTCTCAATTGCTATCTCTGTGCATCCTGGGGATGGGGTCTGAGCAGCACACCGGGGATCGAACCCCAGCCACTGTGCTCTGCCTAAGCAGGCATTTTAATCCGCTGAGCTATCTGGCCAGCCCTCATACTTATTAAACTTTAATGAAGCTCAGTTTCAAAACTCCTTAGAGGAACTGTGTAATGATCAATAAATTATTCCATTATTAACCCCTGACAAAAACACATAAACTAATTTGAAACTAATTGCAACCTACGTTTTGAAAGGAAAACAAATAAGTAACACTAGGAAAGAAATAACACAAACATTTACTCCAGTTTAAAAATGTGTTCATTATTAACTATGGCTAATAGGAATCAATTCAAAATGTCACAAAGTAAATAAATATTTTTAGGTAAAATCATACTATCATACAAACAACTCTGTAACAGTTAGTAAATATGAGTTGATATTTAGGTCAACCATGTCCTATAATCATAAGAAAATCACGTCCTACATTTAATATCTTATATAAAATGTTATGTCTTTTCAGGTGTGTTTTTCCGTATTCTTGTAATTGAACATTTTATTCAAAATATCATAACATATTTGATAGTAGATCTTTTTATGTTAATTTCAGCAACTTTTATGATACTGGAGGGTCTGTTAAGAACAGTATTCATATTACTACTTCTTGACTATCAGAGATCTTACTGAATATGAGATATTCATTCTCACTTGAGTCAAATACATCATGTTTTGAGCTTTTCAGATTGATCAAGGGTCAGTTTTAAATGCTATCTGTATAACTTCATATGTTCAAGATTATTTTACATAAGTACCATGTCATGGTCACATGTCTTGATAATTACTTGTGAAATCAAGACAGTATTCTAACTTTTCTGTGTCTAGAGAAGGAAAGATATACTCAATAATTTTGTATGAAATACATTTTCAATGTATGAAATATTTGAAGTTACATACTCTAAAATTTTGAGTTTTAATCTAGAATTTTTTTGAAACTCAATAATCGCTTATGCCTACATGTTTCTGTTTAACTTTTATAGTAAAAGCTATTTACTAGGGAAAACTTTTTGAAAGATGAACATAAGAATAGAAATTTTGCAACAAAAATCTGTGGTTTTATCAAAAATAAATCAGTACATCAGGTTTCTTTAAAGCAAGATAAATGTTAAGTGAAGCACACCATTTTTACCCATCCATTTGTTCATTATGAAATAAAATTGCTGCTGGTGAAACCTGCTGCACATGTTTGGGAAGGAACCACATGCACACACACACACACACACACACACACACACACACACACACACACACACACACACACACACACACACAATGTCCTAGAGCTTGTTTGACTCAAAATTATAAGTTTATCCCCTCATTTTTAATCTCTACAGAGAGTTACACTACAGCAAGTAAACACATGAGGTTTGGAAGAGTGAAATCCAGAAGGCTGTACACAAAACATGTTCTACATTTAAAGCAGAATGGGCTTTTGAGAATAATACAGAAAAGCAGTAACTGGGGAGTGTGAGTTGTCCACCTCAGACACAGTGTATGACACGTCTCTTTTGCAGGTAATATGCAAAATTTACAAGGCTAGCACAATTGTATTTTTTAAAATAATTCCAAGGTAGAAACAATCCAATGTCTAACCCTTACTGGATGGATTAACATACTATGGTATATATAAAAGGAGGTATTGTTCAGCTATACAAATGAATTTAACTTTTATGTGTGACATAACATGGATATCCTTGGAGACATCCTAAATGATTAAATAAAAGAGATGCAAAGGGCGAAATATTTTATGATCTTGCCTTTATGTGGGATTTATAATAGCCATATTCATGCAGAAATAAACTATAATGCATGTTGCCATGCTCTGGGAAGGGAAAGGGAAGGGGTTATTATTTAAGGGGCAAATAACTTCCTTGGATTTGATGTGATACACATGAGGTGACACTGTATAAAAATAATTGTCACAGACACTAAAATACATAGAACTTTTATTATTCTTTGTGTTATAAAATGTTTAAGATTATGTGTGTTGTGTTATACTGTTATTTTGTACCACGTGCTTTCTCTGTTTCGTATGTATTTAGCAAATTTTAATTTAGCATAGGGGGAAAATTAGTGCCGGTATTTTCTAACATTCTTTTGCTAAATTGATGAAGTGCATGGACTGCTTAATCCTTGTTTCTGTCATAAAAGTTTTCAGAGAAATTATAAATTTTCTTCTTAAGAAAGATACAGGGGCCTGGGAAATGGCTCAGTGGAATAAACGTTTCCCTGGCAAGCACAAGGGCCTGAGTTCAATCCCCAGTTCCGGCAAAAAAAGAAGAAAGATATATAATTCATTCCAAATATATCTGAACATTTGTATTAGAAGTGAAGAGTGTTCATAAACATATTACCTGGGTTTTTAAATTCTTCTTTGGTGCCTTGCTCCAAATCCATGGACAAGATATTGCACACATAACTTTCTTTACTGTCAAGACGTTTTAAACATTCAACTGAATTTATCCAGAGTCAATTCTAGAGAATTGATACGTGTACTACATCATTAAAGTTGAAAGATATGTTGAGAACACATACCAAGGATGAAACAAATTTAAAACTTTGCTGCATTGTGTACTCACCAAATTAACTGAACACATCTAATTGTAATCCACAATATTAGATAATTTACAAAGTGGACTTCGTTTTGCATATAGTTATACAAGATTCACTTTTCCACAATAACCTAGTTCAAATTTAACCATGGTACAGTCTTTTATTTTACATCTAGACAGAAATAGTAATGCCCAAAGGAAACTATTCTCCCAAGTAAAAGAAGACATAGATGGATACTTAACCAACAATAAACAAAAACTATGTCGCTGAGATGTTCAAGCTGATGTTCCCAAGGCTAACTATTACAAATTGAATGCACTGCGGAATGATACCCAAGAGAACACATTCCCTGTACAAGATCTTTCCAATTTGATCATTACAATTTCGTAGAGGCTGCCCCTGGACAACCACTTTACACTAATTAAGTTCAAAAGAGATTTGAAATCTCTTTCCAAATCATAAGTAACTAATAGAAACACATACAGAAGCTGCATGAGTAAGAATAGGTTATTTCCCATTGATTGATCTCTATTTAAAATTCTTAAATCAAAGAAAACACATTCACGATAGATAAGCTTAGGGTTTTTCTAGGGCCACCATGTTTGGGTAGAATAATATGTTATTTAAATCAACTCAGCAAAAGTTTAATCTAACTCAGAAGAGATAATTTCCTAATCTTAAATCCATTTCAGAGCTGCATGACATTTCCTGAAAAGAAATAGAAACAAGCCATCAAGACTTAAAATATAAAGATACAATTTGATAGTGATATATAAAATTATAAAAATGAAATAAAAATATTTAACTCCTGTTATTCAGATGTCTTCTGTATCACATTGGAAGCTCTTTAACTTTTTATCTTAAAAAGATAAAACAATAAAAATGATGGTATAAAATTTATCAAAGTGATTGTAGGAGAGTAACAATATTTAGTGTATTATGTGTTGCTATCTTCAAAGTAGTTCCTCAGATTATAAGATAAAGGCATGCAAAACTGATCAAACACTATAAACATTGCTTTTAAATGGAATAATAACAACGAATTTAACGACAAAAGAAACTGTACACAGCACATAAACATACAGAAATTAAATAAAACCTTCCTGAGCAACCAATGTGTTATAGATGAAATTAAACACGAAATTAAACGATATCTACAATTCAATTAATATTCAAGCAAAATTTACCAGAATTTGTGAGATGCAATGAAAACAGTTCTTAGAGGAAAATTTATAGGTGTGAAATCACACATTAGAAAAATCGAAGTAGAACAAATAAATACTTTAATACTACACCTCAGAGTTCTAGAAAAAGATCAAATCAAGCCCAAAATCAGAACATGGGAAGAAATGATAAAGATTAGAGCAGAATGTATTTGAGAAAGAGAAAACAATACAAAGAATTAACAAATCAGAAAACTGGTTCTTTGAAAGATTAAATAAAATTGATAAACCCCTAACTAATCTTGTCTAAAAGAGGAAAGGAAAAACTCAAAGTCAAGCAATAAGGAATGAAAAGAGTGAAATTGCTACAGATTCTGTTGAAATTCAGATCATCAACACCTAATTTAAATATCTTTACTCTCACAGAGTAGAAGATACAGAAGAAATGGACTGATTCCTGGGTAGATGCAAATTACAAATCTGGAAGATATAAAGCTCTGAATCACCCAACATCAGTGAATATAACTGAAAATAAAATAAAAAACTTATTGACAAAGAAAAGCCCAGATCCTGATGGATTCACAGCTGAATTCTGCAAGAGATTTAGAGAATATTTGATCCCAATACTCCTCAAACACTTCAATGAAATTGAAAAGGAAGCAATACGCCCAAAATCATTCCTGGAGGTAAGTATAATACTGTTACCAAGCCCAGGGAAGATTCAATATCAATAGAGAACTGCAGGCCAATCTCTCTCATGAACATAGATGTAAAAATCCTCAATAAACTCCTAGCAAATAGAATACAGCAAATCATCAATATGATTATACACCATGACAAGGTAGGATTAATCACTGGAATGGAAAGATGGTTCAACATATGTAAATCTATAAACATAATATACTATATTAATATAATCAAAACCAAAACCACAAGAACATTTTAATTGATGAGGAAAACGCTTTGACAAATCCAACACTCATTCATTATCAAAGCCCTATAAAAAATTGGAATAGATGCTTTCTACCTCAATCTGATTAAAATTATCTATGACAATCCAACAGCTACCATAATCCAACAGCTCTGATCTAAATGGGGAAAAATTGAAATCTTTTACTTTGAAATCAGTTACAAGACAAAGATGTCCTCTATCACATTCCTACTCAATATAATTCTGAATTATTAGCTAGAGACATTATACAAGAGAAAAATGAAAGGAATGAGAATAGGTTAAGAAGAAGTTAGCCTATCATAATTTGCAGAAAATATAGGAAGGAGACAGAGGGTAAAACATGCAAATATATATACAGAATGGCTGAGGTAATATAGTAAAGATTTCCATCAATTTATTGAAAATAGAATTTAATGTGTAGAATTTTCACCTTGACTATGCTGATATCAGTAATCTAAGTAACTCCATTGAGCACAGCAATGTGCAATACAAAACTCATGCTTGAATACTTGTCATCTTGCCCTTCTAAATGTGCACCATTTCTAACGTCATATCAATTATTACAATACTTTAGCATAGTAAAAATACTTTTAAGAAAGACAGAAAGAAAAAATATGAGGGATAAGAATAAATCTTTAGGTGTTCCAGAAATCAAGCGGTAATATGCAATCTTGTGTCCAATCTTACATAACTACATCTGATAATCTGAGCAACAGATTTGATGATAAAGATAGATATTATGTCAACCATTGTAAATCAGCTATTCTTGTTCTGAAAATCTGTAGCATATGTATGGTTGTATGTTACCCTGTTTTTGTAATTGTTTCTGATTTTTATTCTTGTTTTTTTTCTTTTAATTTTCAAAATGAAATAATAAAATTAAGTTTAAGAATGAAAAAAGAGCATGATTCAGGATTTCAACTTAAAGGGAAGCCAAAACATTTTGTAACTCTGTGCAAAGCTGTGATTCAAAAAATGCAAAACTATGATAATTAAATTCAAGACTCCCTCCAACATAATTTGAGGTCCCTGTTACCCCATATATTGCCCTCCTTGGTATTTGTACAGAAAAAACTAGAAAATTTTGTACAACAATACTTTTGTTTATAGAAGCACAAATTGGTTTACTTAATTATTTGAAAAAATATCAAATGTCAAACAACAGAGGGGTTGGTAAAAAAGATGTGGTATTTTCACACAACAGAATATTGCTCAGATATAAGGAAGGACAAAGTTAAGGATTTTATAGGTAAGTGGATCTAAATAGTCCCTGTACTCATAAATGAAACAAATCAGGTTTACATGTGCAAACATCATATTGTCTTGCTAGTGTAAAATCCTGAAAGAGTAAACAAAAACTGAAAGGTACATAGATACTGTGAATGGGAAAGAATGTGTTTAGAGAGTAGGAACAAAATTAACAAAAGTTAATTTCATCACTGTGCATAGATTAACTTGTGAAGCCCTTCTCTGCAGTAAAACAGGTGATGTTGCTATCATGTATGTCTCACGCATCTTGGCTGTTGATTTGTATGACTCCTCTGTGAGTTTCACTAGGTGATGCTATTGTTCTAGTAAACACTTGCTGTGGGATTTGGTCGAAAGCAGTTGTTGGTGTCCTGGGGGATTTGGCCAGGTGCAGATTTGCCATTCTCAGGAGATTAACTTACATCCCCTCAACTGTAGGATTTTTGGAGAGGTGGTATACTTGACTGAAGTCCCCTTTCTGTAAGATTTTGTATAATTCTTATTGAATCCATATTCTCTTTCTGCAGACACCCCACCCTTGTCAGAGTTAGTGATAATATATTCATTAAATCTGCCACTATGTGAGCTTAAGGCCAGCCTGAACTGCATAGTGAGACCCTGTCTCAAAAAGACAAAAAAAAAAAAAGAAAAAATCTGCCACTATGCATATTCTTTGGTCTCTCAAAAATCCATTGTACTTCCCAGCATTCTTGGCCCCTTAACAACACAGAGGTAATCTAATCAGTATTGAAGAAAAAGAAATTTTGACATTTACATTAATACCGATCTTTCATGGGCACAGTATGTTAAATGACACCAGTGAAGCATAGATAGATAAATACTAAAATTTCTTGTTTACATGTGAATTATAAAAAGTTGGGCTCTAAAGTGGACAGAAGACAATTTGTTTACAGGAATAGGTGACTAATGAGTATGTAGAGAAATAATAAAATAATATAAAATTTCAATTAGGAAAAATAAGATTGAGGCTTCTACTGTGCAACATGATGGCAATAGTTAATGGCTGTGTAAATTTTTTGAAAATAATATTATCTTTTAAATAATGAGTGCAGATCACTAACATTCCCATCACATAATGATTTTATTTTGTTAATACATTTATAATTGAGCTCAATTTAGGGAATACATATTATGTGTATCAAATCATAAAAGCTCTTATTCAGCAAATAAAGCAATGTAGTGTAAAAATGTAAAACCACAAGTACCAGTAGAGAAGAGTTCTTGACATAAAGAATGATGTGATAAAATAGTAATATAGGAAGTGTGTTCCCAGGAACTAAGAACAAGCAGACATAAGAATTGAAGCACACAGAAAGATCAAAGGAAAACACTTCAGTGAAGGTGGAGGTGGCAGGCAGTGTTTTCTTGCTGAACCTGTACTCCCTGTGTGGAAGGTGCAACTCTAATCTGAAGACATTCATGGAATACTGGCAACCACATAGGCTTCCATGGAGAAACACCCTAGTGGAATGGAACCATAAAGGGAACAGATTACAGTGGCTAGTGAGTAACTCAGTTTTACACACCCCCCAAGAAATGATGATTGGCCAGGGGCCACCTTGGAGAGGGGCCAACTGAGCCCATATCTCAGAACAGCTATGTGCAACATCCATGTAGTGTTTTCTGCTAGGAAGAAATTCTTGAGTTCAAATTAGCAGGAGAGCAAGGACCTGATTTGTAGTCTGCAGGAAACACACAGTGTTACAGGCTGATCAAATCAGGTTTCAGTCTCACAACCAGAAATCGGCCATAACTCAGTGAAACTAAGTTATGTGAAACTAAAAGTGGCAGCTTGCTTGGGTTATCCACTATCCTAATTTCAAGCTACAGATGGCTTTCTGGGATTAATCATCATGGATCTGGATTCTGTTTACCCACATTGTCCAACAGCAACAATAGAAACACACCTGAAACTGATGCTTTCTTCTTTTTCTTTTTTTTTTGTATATTTTTTTCTTTGTCTTTTTTTTTTTTTTTTTTTTTTTTTTTTTTTTTTTTTTTTTTTTTTTTTTTTTTTTTTTTTTTTTTTTTTTTTTTTTTTTTTTTTTTTTTTTTTTTTTTTTTTTTTGTGGAACCGGGAATTGAACTCAGGTCCTTGCGCTTGCCAGGGAAGCACTTATCCCACTGAGCCATCTCCCCAGCCCTTTCTTTGTCTTTTATGAGTGTGAATATCTAGTTCTGTTGTCATTTTGCTGCATTGTTGCTTTTCTTTTTTCATTTCTTTCTTGTCTTATCCATCAGTTTTCCAAAGGTTGACTAATCTATTATTGTCCCCCATATTTGTTTCTAATCTCTTCCTCTTCTTGAATTTCTCTACTATATTCTTAAACCCCTTTTAAATTTTCTCCTATAGGTATAAAAATCACTACATTGAAGGTTTATTTACATTTTTCAATTTTTTGGTTTCCTTTAGATTTGAGTAACCACACATCTAGTTCATATAGATGTTTGCAAATTAATAATTAACACACAGACCCACACACATACACACATACAC
>PVKA01048020.1:0-14011 GCA_004027165.1 Ctenomys sociabilis
GGCAGTCATAATTTAACTGGCCACTTTTATTATGCAAAAATAAAAAACACAGGAGGTCAATACATTGGAGGGAGATGCAGCCAGGCAGCCTCCAAAGCAATTAGGGGCTGGCACGCTCTCCGCACCTTGTGCTAGCATAGCACAGCCCTCCCTGTGAGCCTCAGTGGTGTAACTCGAGCCGGTTCTGTCACACAGAGAACCATTTGCTGCTAAGATACTAGGGTTTTCTTCTAGGAAAATTCCACTCCAAGAGACTGCACAGAATCTCATTTCCAACATGTGGGCAGGTGGTTTTCTAAACCACGGAGGGAAGATCATGGAGGTAAACATCTAATTAATTAAAGAAAACCTCTCATCCCAGCCCAACCCTGAGGATTCCTGCTGCTGAGAAACACTAGCTCACACTCCTAGGTACATGCACACACACATACACGCACTCACACATACACACAAACACACACTCACACATACATGACTACTTTATAAAATGCTTCCAGGAAAGCAGTCTTCCCAGCCTTCTGCCTCTGTTAATCAAGGTCTCCAGACCTTCCATGGGTGGCTGCATGACCACAACCCCTTTATGCTTTCAAGCAACATTTGCTCCAACTTAATATTCTGGTGCTTTTGGAAACAACATTTAAAAATAGACCATTTTGGCACATTGTCAAAATTGTGTCTAAATTCCTTCATGACAACCACCCTATGTGAGATTAGAAAAAAACAAATGGAATTGAGAGTAGGGAAGAGAGAAGGCCCCTTGGCCCCATTGCTGCTTGGAGTTGTGAGTTCAGATGATGTCAAATAAATGCGTTTTTATCCCCAGTCTCCCATTACATGTACTCCGGGCATCTCAGTCACTTCCTGACTCTTCTGTCACTATAGCCTTTGGCTTCTCCTTGGGCTTGGACACTGGTCAGTGACAAGGAAGGCAGTGTCAAGGCACTATTTGCTCCACAGCTGGCCACTGGGGAAAAGAAGGGCTGGGCAGAGAAGGGGCCTGTGACAAGTGTTAAAATGTGGGTCCTGGTCTCTGGTAATAATCCCTGCAAAACAATACTCTCTTCTCCCTTCTATCAACAACCTGCTCTCTCCTTGGCCTGTTGCTAAGAGACCAGCCTGCTGTTTACAAGATGCATGGTGGCGTAGACTTTCATAATTTATAATTTATCTTTGTGTCAAAACTTGTGTTGGTTTTTATTTTATTTCACCATAGATCCAATAATTGTCAGATGCGACAAAGGTCACACATCTGCTGGCGGTGTGGCTGTTGCTCCTGTAGCATCCCTCACCACTCTCGTGTTTGGGTGCGGCAGCAGAGAATGCTATTATAAACTGAAGATGAATATCATTTTTTGTCCATTAACTTCACACATTATATGATTGCTCAGGTCAGTGGATTCCCCCAAGATTTGCTCACTATTGAAAACATGTTTCTGTCCAACCCAGAAGGAAATGAATTGAAATGATTTCAATTATCACAAGAAAGGAGTGGAGTCTTCTCGCCTTACACTTCAGCACCGAATGGTTCAACTCACCACACTATTCCTCCCCAGGTTCAGGGCCACAGGCATTTAAAGAGGACTCACTGTAACTGCTGAGCCATTGGAGTTCCTTGTGGCGGTGCAAAACCATCCCGTAGGAGCCTCTCCACAGATGGAGTGCAGAGCCACTCAATCAATTCTGGAAGGAAAGGAGAATGTGAAAGAAGGGTCATTTCAATACAGCAGCGAGCTCCCAGAAGAAGAGAAACAGGAAAAGCTTTATGATCATTGCTACTGTTGATGTGCTGGATGCCACACTCAACACTTAACCTGGAGAAACCTATATAAAGTGCCTCACAATGAGAGGAGGAAAATTCCACCAATTCTCTCATTGTACAGTCCACAGAACTAGGCTCCTGTGCCCTTAACGAAGGAGCCCAGTGATATACAATGAGTACAAGGTAGGATGGACCCAAACTGAGTGATCCCAGGACATTTACTCTCATAGAAATTAAAAATAATCAGCCTGAGCTTTTCAGTCTATTACCTGCTTAAGAAGAGTCCATTGCACATTTGACAGACCAGGGAAATTAACGTGGATCCCTAAATCGTATCACTGTATTATCTTTCTCTGCAGTCTTCAAAATCTCTTTTAGAAACCACAGAGCATGAAAAATCTCTAGGAAGAGCATTTTATTTTCCCATCGTAGGACCTGGCAAATTCTAATGACATTTTCCTGGGAATTAGATTTGTTATTTTCCCAGAAAGACATTATGGCAATAATCCATCCCAGCATTTCTCACCACTTAATTCTTACAGGCTCCTGGACAGGAATCACAGCTGGCCAGGGCAGCACACCATGCAAGGATCTCCCAGACCTTTCTGGGTGGAGATGGGAGCCTCTTTCTTACTGCTGTGATGGGAAGAAGTGGATGAACAAGTTAGGAGCCATGGAGCATCAGGCCAGCACTCATGGAGAACTTAACCATTTCTCAGAGCTCACTCTGCTTTTCCTTCCCCTGCAGGGTCATGTTCCATCCCTGAATGCAGACCCACATTGCAGTGCAAATGAAAGGAAAGGGCCACGCATTTCATGTTGCTGTTTAATTTCTGAGGGCAACCAGCGGAAGCTACACAGCTGCCTGAGTTGTGGCCACATCACTTGGAGTGGACGGATCACCTTCTCCATCCTCAGCAGCTGTGGGAAAGCAAATCAGCTGTGTAGACAATTCTAGTTCGTTGTGACTGTGAGGATGATGCCATGCCCTTCTTTACAAAAAAGGAACGATCAGAATAAACAATGACACAATGCAATTAGAGGCCAGGAGGATGCTACAAAAGCTGTTAACTTCAACAGCCAAACCATAGAACCAGAAAAATGCTAGGCAAATAGTTGTCTCGCACCAGCCGCATGCATGTCTTTCAAGGCATGGCCAGTCTATAAGAGCACATAACACTAAGTGTTGGGGATTTGGAGTTGAACGGCATAGATCCTTTCTTTGTGGGGTGTGCGCAGAGGGTGAATGCCTCAGTGGTTACTCATGAGTATTCCCTCCTATGGAGTTCTGACCTTTCACTGGTTCAGCCTCTTTCTTATGTAAAAATAAGAACATTACCACCTTGCCCTTGAGAACTGGGAGAAGAATGTCATATGCTATGTGTCACTCATGGAGTGCTCTATCAATGTGGAGGAACAGGAGGGGAGAATCCCCTGGTGACCCCATCCCATCTGCTACAATTGTCTAACAGTGGGGCCTTCAAGGAGAGGTGCAGAACGGGACAATAAAGAGAAATTAAGACCTAGCCTCACCTGCCTCTGAAAGGAGAATATGGCCAGTGTCAGCGGAGGCCAGCTTCATAGCACAAAACCCAAGTCCCCTTGCACCCTTTGTTGACGCAGACTCTCTTTTGGCCAACAGGAACTGAGCAAGCTTGGAAGCAGGTGCTCAGCCAACTGTTTTAGTAGGCTAACACCCAGCTCCATGGTGGACCAGTGAATAAAAAGTGCTGATACAAAAGAAGGTGGAGATCCCTTGTGAACCAGAAGGACTGGCCGGCCACTTGCAAAATTAGGCCCACTCATGGCCAGCCAGATAGCTCAGCTGACTAAAGTGCCTGCTTAGGCAGATGCAGAGACTAGGATTCAGTCTTCGGTGTGTCATCCTGGCCCCTCCCCAGGGGTGCACTAGATGAGGACTGAGACTGGGCGTGGTGGTGCAAGCCTGTAATCCTAGCATTTGGGAGACTGAAAACAGGAGAATCACTGTATAGTGAGACCCTATAGATCTTGTACTAAAAATGTCCCTCCCACACACACACACAGAAAAGAATTAGGCTTACTCCAAGTTGATCAGCCTCTGCCCACCTTTAAAACTGTGCTCCTTTGGTCTTCCCAGGCAATCAGAATCTTCCACCCAAATGCCCAAGTGTAAGCACCAAGATGACCCCAGGGATTCCCAGCTCTAGCCAGTCCCAACCATCCACACATCTTTCATTAACATATGAAGAGTATGGGTTTTCTTTGCTAAGTATGTCTGCTCTGCACAATTTTCTGCAGTGTCCAGCACAGTTCAAAAGGCATGAGACGGTGTTCCTCACCTGCTTAGCAAGCTCTAAACATCCCTACTTCCAGCAAAACAAAGCAAAGACTTCTTCACACAGACTTTGGCTCTACTTCCAAGAGTCTTAATTTCTCTCTGCCACCTGGTTATCTCAAACACTTTTGACCTGCAAGGCAGACTCATTCCTCATACCTCAATGGGCCGCAACTCTGACCTCAGCTCTTCCAGGACCCTGTACTGGCTATGACTTCTTTGGCAGCAAACCCAAGGTCCATCTATAAGACAATACCCACATGTTGTTTCATTTCCGTGTGCCAGGCCTCCCCGGGCCATTCAGCCAGCTTCTTAGTTTTCTTCATCACTACACCAACAAATCCTGACCCGGGCTGGACTTACTCCAGGTTCCCAACCCATCCCTCCTCCTAACACCCCTGGGTCCTGTGGGGGCCTCCTCCAAGCTCCCAGATCTTGGCTTTCTTTCTGTCTCATCTGATGTTCTTCCTAGGACCATCTTCCTCTACCAGCCATGACACAATGATGCTCTCTAAGGCCTGTCATAGGCAACTGGAAAATAGCACAACAATCATTCCTGCCTCTCATGGAGATCCGTGTGCTCTCTAGGCTGCGCTGCCTATTCATGTATTAGGGTCAAAGTCAGTGGCTTCAGTTTCTGGCTCTGAACACTGGCTCCACATTTTACTGAAGTTACGGTCATGAAGGGTTTATTTTATGTTTACAGTACTAAGGACCAAACTCAGGGCCTGGAGTAAGGGAGGCGACCCTCCACTGCTGAGCAACAGTGCAACTCTCTGTTTACACACTGTGATTCCCAGGGCTGCACTTCCAGCCTCAAAGTCTTCAGGCCCAAATGTGCCAACTCACTCTGCAGCTCCATCCTCTTCCACTCACTCCCAGATCCTTCTGCCTGGGTCTGTGTCCTCTGATCATCGTGGATGACCACCTAGCCCACACCCATGTGGAAACAAGCCCCTTCACTGACTCCTTCCTCAGTATTGACCCTACTATCTAACTAAGCTATAGGACCTACGGCTTCTACCTTTTCAAAGTTGTTCATACTGCCCTTTTAATCCCAGGCACTTTATTTCTTTTCTAGACTTCTGCAACCCACTCCTAACTCTTCCCCCTGCCTCTAGCAGGTCACTCTTCCCAACCACTCTCTACCTCATAGTGGGCAAGATCCTTATGAAGCCCAAACCTTGTCTTGACCCTTGCATGTGTACAATGTTCTAATGGTCCCCTTGCAGTTTGGAGGCAAGGTTCGAAGCCACCTGCGTGACTCCGATTGATCAAGTTAGAGCTCTAAAGAGCTCAGGGTCTTCCTGTCTTACACTGCCGGGCCTTGGAGCCAGGTGGGAATCCTCTCCGCTCCTGTCTGGGCTCTGCCAAGCCCCCTAGGTGTGGTGTTCACTTGCTCTCTCCCAAGTCTCTTTAGCTCATCAGCCTTCAGGTGGCAGCATGCAGCCTCTTTTCCAGACACCCCTTCTACCCTGTCCACCCAGCTCACCTAGGAATGCAGGAAACAAATGAAAATATGTATTTGGAGCAAATTATTCACGCCTTTCTTTTTTTTTTTTTTTTTCCTTGCAATCCACTACAGACCTAATCTGGCAGAACTCCACCTCCCAGAAGGATATAGCACTCTTTTTGTCCACCCACTAATGTGATGTCCCCTCCTCCCTCCTTGACTACAGCTGAGCTCACGCTTGCTGCGGTGGACTTGTTTTCCTCCTAAGGCATACATGGAGCCTTTCTGCCAAGAGAGCCCTGTCTCCTGTCATGGCTGCGAGGAGCCCAGGGCTCCACCTTCACTCTCGAGTCTCCACTTGGGCACGCTGCTGCAACTGCTCAGCATAATCGAGCCCTGCGTTCGCTCTCCTGAACGAGCATGGATGAGCTCCTCTGCCGCAGATCCACTGAGCTATTCCTTCACCAGTGACACATGGTTCTGCTCTCCCAAAAGCATTTTGACAGTTTTTAGAGGTAGACTTTGAATCATGCCCCAAAATCTAGTTCTTCTGTGGAAAATGATTTCTCTATTTAACAAAAGGATTTTTCTCCAGACAAACTGTGCCCCCTCATCATACATTTGCTCTGGTTTTTGCAATCCTAGACTCTTCTGCCGGAGACAGCAAATCCTCCAGCCCTTTGATCTGTACAATCCTTCAATTATCTCTTGGCCTCCTTCTGTTGTCATTTAGGGTAAACACAGGCAGTTGGCCTTTGGATCTGGTCATGAAAGGTGATCTCTCTTCATCTACTTTTTCCTGAGTGCCTTCCTGTGTCCCCACATCCGTCGCCTCCCACCACTCATCCCAGGTCCCCACAGCTTAGTCCAGGTGGAATCTGCACAGAGCCACAAAGCTGGCCAGGGACAGCGACTCAGAAGGTAGCATCATTCCCAGCTCAGTATATTCAATGCAAATGCAATTGTTTCATTCAGCTAGCAAATTGCACCAGGACCTGAGAGCCAACAATTGGCCGCACTTGCCTTGAGCTTTGTCCTAAGTCTGCACATAAACGTACTGTATTCTCAGAAGTTATTCTGATCTTCATGTCTCCTTTGTACAAGCAAGTGCTTTGGACCACTGTGGGTTTGGCCATCCCTGCTCATGCCTGCATGGTTCTTCGTCAGCAACCTTGATCTAAACTGGACAGCGACATGACACCAATGCACGACTTAACTTCTTAAATGAAGAAAGGAAAGCTCTGGGCAGCATTCCCTTTCCACCAAGTGGGATACTCACCCGCCCCTCTTGTAAAATGTAGCCACTTATACACAGTCACCTGCTAGCCTGGTTGTGTTTTAGCTAAAACTGGAGAGAAAAATTTGACAACATGAAGATCATGCCATGGTGAAGTTCTGTTGTTGCTGTTTTGTGTTTCTTATGGCAGGCTACCTAGAATTCAGGAATTGGGGACAGAACCTCCATTTAGCTGTTGTGTGCTGGGCACCCCCTGGCTAGCACTGATCAAGGGATGGGAGGGCTTCCTTACCAGAAGCAGTGACCCCAGAACTGGGTCTGTCAGGTTTCGAGCCTGCCGATTTCAAAGACTGGCACTTGAAATTAATGGGCATGAGTAGAAGTCGAAGGCAGCCTCCTCTGGACTGATGAGGAAGAGCAGGACGGTGGATGGACACAGACAGCCTCCTATGGTGTTCAGCCCGGTTGCATGCTGGGAGGAACACAAGCTCACAGCTGCTGCAAGGAGCCGAGTGGGCTTGGGGCGCGGTCTAGGGAGTGGAAGGACGTGGACTGGGAGACCGATGAATGAGCTCCTGTTAATTGGATGTGGATAAAACTTACTGCAGTGCTGAGACTTACAGCTGCTCTTTCTGTACCCACTCTGTGTCTCTGCCCTGTCCATCCCCGGCACCCCTGGGAAGCTGATCCCACCTGTCTCACCCCACCTGCTCCTCCCCCTCTGGGCAGTGCACCACAGCCACCCGAAAGGGCTTATCGACACCTCCACAGCTGGTGCTTGCCTCTCACCCTTATTAAGAAGCTCCTGGCTGTCATTGAGTGACTGGTTGGCCCTAAGGGCCCGGAGGAGCCCCTTCGGATCTGAAGTGGTGTGCAGTCCTCTCTGTTCCCCTTCCTCCCTTCTTTACAGGGAGACTAGGCAAGATCACTTGGCTAAACCAGGAATTCCCTTGGTTTTAACACAAAATATGGTCAGTGTAAGTGGCCTTATTGTCCTGGCTCAGCGGTTCTCCCCTGGGACAACTGAAAATGCTCTTTTTTCCTGGGCTCCAGGCCCTCAGGACTCCTGAGGATGGATGGCGGGAGACCATTAGCAGTATCACCTCCTGCCCTTTCTGGTGTCACCTGGGTCCTGTCACCTGTGCCAGGGCCTGCAGGTCTCCTGAGATCCTTGCCTACCTCTCTCAGCTCCAGCACTGCCTTCTCAGTTGAGTGCATGCAAAGCTCCAAAGGAAACTACAGCAGAGGGGAAACAAAGCTGAAATACTGGGCTTTACTGCCCACAGACCCCTGCTAAGTTCATCACCTTAACCTGCACGATGGAGCATCAGAAATTATGAGACCTCATGGTGAAGCCAAAGCTCACACCCGCCCTGCTGCCCTGGACCCAGAGGACGCGTGGAAGCACTGGCAGGTGCTTCACACTCAGGCCCTATAACTGGCTCCAGGGCAATGCTGTACCCAGTGGGATACATGTCTCCAGAAGCTGAAGCTGCAGTCCACTTGGAACCCAGATCCAAGAGGGAAGTGTCTTAGAAGTGATAGCTTTTGGGACACATTGGAGAAATCGGTGCCTGGGGGGGGGGTGCACTGAGCTCCATCTTTTTCATGTAAAATGTATGATGTCTAGAGGAAAGGATGGCCACCCGAAGGGAAGAGCAAGCCTGTGTTGGAGGCTAGGCCCAGGAAGTGCGAAGCTGTTTCCCTGAATGATGAAGCAGTGACAGGAGAAATGAGCCAATTCATGGTAGATTTTTCTCCTAGGAGAGCAGCAATAAGCCCTATTCCTCCTTCTGCCAATGCCTCTCCAATTTAAAGAACTAGCTGCAGCTTATAGAATTGAATTTGCCTATTGATTAATCCATGTGGACACACTGGCTCAATACTGCATGATACTGTCCCACAGAAACACCATTCACTGAAAACCATAGAGGTCTAGTATGTTTAAGTGTAGAAATTAGGTAATTATAGCTAGAAGTCTTCATTAAAATTTGAAAATGGATAAATAAAATGGAACATTACTATCTAGTCATTAAAAATTCTATAAATAATAGGTGGAGAAAAGAAAACAAAATCTACGCCTTACCCATTATCCCCACCCCAACACTTCTTACAAGGCAGAGATGTGATCCCAGGGGATACATTTTGCTTTTTTCTATGAGCAAAGTGGAGCAGGTGGCGAAGTGTCCACCAGGGAGAAGGCACAGGTCCCTGAAGCAGAAGGTGTGTCTCCATCACCTGTAATTCCCACCAGGAAAGCACTCACTGCTTATTGAGTAAGGAGGAAAGGGGTTGAGCAGGGCAGCCCAGCATGTATGAGTCTCAGAACAGCCCGGAAGGCTGCACAGACAAACGCAGTTTCATGGTGAAGGGTGACTGTGAGCCTGGTACTTGGGTGCTGGGAAGGGGTGCCCAGCCCATGCTCCACTGGGAGGACATGGGTTAATGGGGCGCTCTCTCCTCCGGGTGGGTGTTTGCGGGAGGAAAGCCGGCAGGAAGGTGGTAGAATTTCACCATCAGTCGGAGAACACAAGACACACAAGTTCTCAGCAGCCCGGCTGATTTCCCCTCAGCGAACTCCCCAGGGAATAGGGATTTGGAGATGAGATCTCATTACTAATTTTGTTAAAAACCCACCTGTGAACACGGTGAAAGGAATAGTCCCTGGGATGGGGGTGGAGGGGTGCGCCTGGGTGCTCAGGTGTAGTTGGTGCTTAGCCTAATCAGCCACTTGATTTGGGGCTCATGATGGTGTCAGAGTTTTCTACACACTGTGGATGGGGCTTCAGCTACCACCCCAATATTGGCTGTGCATGGTCCCAAACTCCCTTGGCCCCCAAAGTTCCAGTGAGCATCAGAAAGCACAGGATAGTTCTGGGTCAGCACAAACCCAAAGACCAGCCCAACAGGAGCCCTCGGGGGTTCCTCCCTTTCGCCCAGCACCCCATATTGATCTAGGGGCTGTGCCTCTGTGAGAACTTCCTGTCAGTAGAATTTATCAGAACAGCTGTCTGAGAGGTTCACGGCTGAAAGTTCTTGGCTTATCTGAGGCTTGATCAAGAGGCTCCGTGGTGTCACCAAAGATTTGCTCTTCTGCCTGTCTCCTCTCTACACTCTCTGTTGCTGGTGCAGTCCTGAGGTTCCAGGCAGTGGCTTGCAGGAAATCTCCAGCTTTGCTTTCACCTCAGTCAGGCAATTGTCCTACTTTTGTCCCTCACATCTCCACCTCCCTCTCTGCAGAAAGGCGAGGGAGTATTTAGTGGTTCTATCTGACAGGAAGCCTCCAAGACAGAGCCCAAGGATCCGAATCTGTGAGTGTCCACCACCCAGGGAGATCTCTTCCTCATGAGTGCTGTCCAGGCTTGCCAAATTAGTGATTGAGATGTCATGTCCCAGATTAGGTTAGACAGATGGGGTCTTGGCTTAGGTCTTAGGGTCCAATCTGGTTCCCCTTGTTTACTGGGTGAACCACCAGCTGAGAAGCTCATGTGACACAGACTGGAGACAGTCACTGGTCATCCACCAGTGAGAACCTGAGGTTCTCAGTCAATATCCTGTGACTAACTCCTCCTACAGCCCCCTTTGTCAATGTGGCAGTGTCAGCCCTTTTCTGGTCCAGCCTTGGCATGATGCAAGCCCAGCTGACTCTAGGGTGCAGACTGTGGGCCACCTGGGTACAGGGATACCAGCTGGCCAGACTGAGGTGCCAACCCAGAAAAACTGCAAGGTTATAAATGTGTGTTCTTTTGAATCAAAAATTTTGGGGGTAGGCATTACACATCAATAGATAAGAAGTAGATTTCCATCAGAAAAGAAAGGATGCTCAGAGCTTCTTTTATTTTTAAATTATGGGAAAGTTCTCAAGAAGTTACCCAGGCTGAGTTCAAATGAGGACTCCATGTGCCTTCACTTCCCAGAGTGCTGGGCTGACAGCCATGTACCAGCTACCCGGGGTTCCCAGGAGAGCTGACTGCTGCAGTCAGGAGTCTTCGTGGCTTTGCCAGCTGTGTGTGCATCTATAATCCAATGGCTCCTTCAGAGGTAATCACTTCTGCAACCGAGAGTCACAAGGTCCTGGGTTCATGACATGAGGAGGCCAGGGCTTGTGAATGATTTTGAAGCACATTTACTTCCCACCTGTGCACTGGAGCAAGTCGCCTAAGGACTCGGGACATTGTTTGCTTCATCTGTACAGTAGTGGGTTGAGCTGTGTCCTTCCAAGAGATGTGATTCCACTCTAACATTTAGTTTCTATCCATGGGACCTTACCTGGAAAGGGGATCCTGGAAAATGGAATTAAAATGAGAACACCCCAGTTTAGGGTGGGACATAAGCCCAGTGGTGATGCCCAGATACACATAAGAGATTTAGAAAGGAGAAGGCTAAGGACAGAGTGCAAGGTGGAGGGAGGCAACCATAAACCAGGAGGTGTGAAGAGTGCAGAAGCCCCTGGAAGCTCAGAGAGACCCAGAAGGGCTTTTCTGGCCATGCAGCCCCACTGACACCTGCATCTCAGACTTCCAGCATCTCGGATTGTGAAACAGCAAACTTCGATTACTTTAAACAACCTTTCTGGGAGTATTTTGCTGGATGGCCTTAGGAAAACAGAACAAGTAGGTAATGATAGGCCACAGCCATAAGAAGATGGATGCATGAGTTTCTTCAGTGCCCAAGGGATCACCTGTCCTGTCTATGCACACAATGGCACTGACTGCCACAAGGCAGAAGCTCTTTGGTTCACATTGGTCAAGTTTGCATCTGGGGGACAAAGACAGAGCACCAGCTTCAAATGCAGCTCAAACCAAAGTACAGAGACCAATGCTCTGGGATAAGACAACTTGGAGTTACAGTCTGACTCCGGCCAAGTTGCACCATGGTGCTCAGCCAAACTAGGGGACATAGGAGTGCAAGGGAGGGCAAGAATAGGAGCATGTCCTGGCCTCCCACCTTATAGCTTCCCAGTATGTGCTTCTGATTTCCAGGTGCCCCATGCTTGGTTTTTCTTCCTTGAACCTCATGCTGCCCAGCCCCTGGTTCACCATCCTTCTGCTGGGGTACAGGTCCAGAGTGCTCAGAAAGCATATTCTAGGATGGCTGGGAATACAGAGGGGAAGAAGGCAAAACAGGGCATCTCTGCAAAGCACCCAGCTTCTGATAGGCACCTGGCGATAGACTCATCCATCTCCTGCCTGCGCTTAAATCCTTTTGCACATTCCTACCAACTCAGCAAAATCCAGGGTCCTGTGCTGTAGCCAGCCCCACCCACTACATTTTTTTTCATTCATTCTTCTTATAGTTTATGTAATGCCACACTTCCTATCCTGCGTGACGACACCTCTGCATCTGCACAGCGCTGGGCCATGGCTCCTGCCGTGACCACACCCAGCAGGGCCTTGTGGCTAGATTCATACCCATTGCGATCTCATCCCTTAGGGATATGAATTTAGCTTAGCTATCTTTTCTTGACGCCATCATCTATTTCTTTTTCTTACTGAATATTATTTCACTGTCTCAATAATAATAATA
Organism: Ctenomys sociabilis; assembly: GCA_004027165.1. Lineage (NCBI taxonomy): Eukaryota > Metazoa > Chordata > Mammalia > Rodentia > Ctenomyidae > Ctenomys > Ctenomys sociabilis. Next base: position 12,293 of record PVKA01048020.1, read on the forward strand.
TTATAAACTATAGCTATTTTTAAACATCAGTTTAAGTATTGAAGAACTCTTTCTGATCTTTATCAAATACAGATGAGCCTGCTAGAAACATTACTGGGTAGGTTGTTACGTGGAGATAAATTTCCAACTGTCTTCAAAGTTTAATTCAAATGCCACTTGTCTTAAGAAGTATCTTCAGACTTCCTGGGCATGGAACCCTGGCCCTGCACTGTCCCCATGGCTCTACTATGCGGCCATCCTTCCCTACACACAGGTGCAAGACACCATGGGTCAAAGACATTGGGGAAAACAACTGCATCTGAAATGAACACGTAGTGGCATTTTTGTCATTATTCTCTAAGTGCAGTATTGTAATGACTGTCTACACAGCACTTACATTGTGTCAATATCTTAATTAGTCTCTGGATGACTGGCAGGGTGAAGGAGCTTGCACAGGTTATATGTAAATATTGTGCCACACTATGTAAGGGACTTGAACTTCTCCATATTTCCATGTCTTCAGAAAGGGCTGCAACCTGGGACTGCTCCCTCCCAAATATCCCAGGGCGCTGGGATCTCTCCCATCATGGCCCTTACGACACCACCCTACACTGGACCCAGGCTCTGGAATGGGAGTGCATTCACCCTCCCTGATTTTTCCAAGATCTGGATTACGTGGTCAAAGTACATTTTCTGACCCAGCTTTTGAATGGGGCTTTCTTTCCTGAGCTCAGTGTAGCATTTGTGTCAATCCTCGCCATAATGTTTCTATGAAGAAGCAAGCTCCAAGTGGTCTGCTGTGCCTCATGTGTTTTGAGTCAAAATCTGGGTGTGCACTGACTCCTCAGGGAGGACCGAAGGCTCCAGACTCTTAGTGGGTTCAGAAATGGGGCAGAAAGACAGGAAGTAAAGCCCTCGTGCTCCCCTAGGAGTAAATGTTGGTGAGCCATGACCAGAGGGCAGGCTGGCCCAGTGAGAGGACAGCAGAGCAGCAGAAGAGGAGAAGAGAATTCATAGGACAGGAAAGCATTCTACAGTTGGGGCCCTGATACAGATGAGGCTGTGAGCTTTGCAGAAGCCCAAGCAAGAGGGAAGCAAGGCGGGTTGCAGTTTGTAACAGTCAGCAGACCCAGGGAGGAAGTGCTCGTCCGTGTACTTCTCTCGGCTCTGCTGAACCTGGAGGTGTGTTCCCCCAGTAGATTCTCACGTGGGCACCATGCTGTTGTGACAGCCTCCTCATTCAAGCAGTAGCAAAGCACACCACTCAGTACCCACTGCACGTCTCAGCGTGGGTAGGGGACCAGTGACAGTCAGTCATCACAGGCCAGGCTCAGTCTATGAGGATACACCGACAGTCCTGAGTTGGTCAGGGGAGCAACTTCCTGTGTGGGCCTTCAACCGACCACGCAACTGCACAGCATCTTATTGAAGGTGCAGAAAACCTAGGTCCCACTGCAGTAGCACACCTGACCAACAGGCAGAGCCATGGCAGCCCACCCCACAGCCCTCACTTCCATCACTGGTGCCAGGGCTCTCTGCTTCCCGGTCACCAGAGAGATCAAGCGCCATGGATAGGGCTGCCTAATGGAAGCAATAAGAAAGCTCCTGTGATAATTCACTTTATGGGAAAATACGTGAAAGTGGGGAGTGTGGGGGATCAGGTGGGTGCGGAAACCAGGTTTCCACAGGGACACTGTGTAAGGGCCTGAAAGACCTGCAAGCAAGAAAGACAAAGATCAC